>KQ963276.1:34084-65378 GCA_001563735.1 Leucoagaricus sp. SymC.cos | reverse complement strand
AAGATCTGTTTAACCGTGGTAACATCCAGCACTTATGCAACATGGTGCGCTCCAGGGGCAGAATTGCGAGCGACCAACATGAAGGGCTTCAAATATCACAGCTGAAGATTTTGCAATTCAAGGCTTATGATTGGGAAGCATGGTCGTTATTGTTAGAGATATTTAACGATTTCGAAGAAGAGATAGAAGAGATAGAAGAATGGGGAGTGAGAATAGAAGCCGAGATGAAGAACGGTGAAATATGGCCTTGGAAGAGTCTCGTGTATGACTTATGATTACAGTCAAAATAGAAATAGTTATTAGGAACATTACCTTTAACACGCAGATGAGTTGCTCCCAAACGAGCTTTTCGATAGCGTCCGAGTCATTCTCGTCGGTATTTCTCTGATTAGGGGTTTGGTAGACCAGTGGGCACTCATTGCCAATGTGCTGCGTGGACCCTCTCCGGGTTCTTCTGACTTTTTGTCGCCATCGGCCACCTCAAGATCAATCGTACCTTCGGCGGTTTTCTATCAGCCTCAACGGCGAGTGGAGTGCCGTAATTACTGTGTAACACCAGATAACACACGAACCCACTGGCAGGGTCGCTTTCAGTATGTCCATCTTGTCACTATGTCAGGACGAGATTAATCTACTGAACGCTAGAATACAGCAGCTCGGCGACGAGATCCAACGGCTCTTTCTGCCCAAAGAGCCATACACCGACGTCAACATCCAAGCAGAGACATCAATTCTCCCCCCGGAAATGCTCTTCATTATATTCGAATCCGGCCGTCTCTCTAGAAAGCGCATCCTCACCCTCACCAACAAGGCTTGCGATGGCAAATCGAGGCCCTTTATATTCGAATCCGGCCGTCTCTCTAGAAAGCGCATCCTCACCCTCACCAACAAGGCTTGCGATGGCAAATCGAGGCCCTGAAACTCTGGATTGTCAAGAATTCTCGATCTCAAGGCATATCACTCAGCTCAGGGTGGAATGGTGTAACTCGGACTCTGACAAGAAAGAGGAATACAGTCGATTTACGGATGAGCCATGCCCCGAAGTTGCCGCAGAAGACGAAGTCGATTTACCACCCTATCAACGATTCCCTATCTTAGAGATCACAGTCCACAATAGAGATCTCCAATCTCGTCAAACACACTCAAATATGTGAGATCGAAGGCGCTTGAAGAGATTGGGACGCTTTTTATGAGACACGGAATACATGTGTTCGTGAAACCAGGGGCCTTTCTCCCCGATAGTATCTCTGGAAATACATGTCAATCGCACATTCTCCCCTCGCTCTTCGCATAGTGTATACCTTGGGTGTTTGCCACTGTCCGAGGCCGAGAAATTTGGACTTGTATAAAGCTGATTGGCACAAATCCAAGCGCCGCTGTTGAGGAGAGCTGTTAGTAGTCATGCATCACGGTCATCCACGCTTCGACCCGACCTTCGTGCTACTCGTTTTGAACCGCTTCACTCAGTTTCGATGCACACCGGCTCTTGAAGGCGCAAACCCATCTATTGGAGCTTCTAAAACCGCAAACAAGCTTGATACCATTGCCTCCCCACGTCCATCTAGCAACCTCCAGCCCCTATGCTAAATCGCCTATCGCCTTCAAGCTCTCTCCTCGACTCTCTCACCCTGAGTGCACCTCCAGCTGTCTCCACCTGTACTCTCCCTTTCTCCTGGCTCTTGTAGCTTTCATTCAACTCGAGTTACCTCTACCACTTCCCCTCCCCTCAGTCCCTTCCTGCCGCCTCTAGCCACCATTTCCCTTCCCTTGAACTGCGATAGCTTTTAGCACTTTTTATTCTCGAGGAATAACACACGGAGTACAAATCAAGCGAGCCCATGCAGCATACTAGCGAATGAAACGATCCTAGCGCGTGATGTATTCGCTCTAAGCCGGCAGATGAAATTGGAACAACCTGGTGAACATCTTTGAGTGAACAAAATTTTGTGACAATTTGACGAATAGAGAGCTTACTGATATTCAAAGAAGCGCTAGAACCAGAGAAAATCAATGCTTCTGCATGGCAGAAATGTGGGGATAACCGACTGGCTGGCTATAGTCTTTCCTTTGTCCGTCAAGTGCTTTCCGAGGGCTTCCTGTGTAGGAATATGAGCAGAGGGAAGTCTGAAAAGATCAATGCGGCTTACTCTGGTCGAATGATTTACTTCCCGAAAGATCCCTATTGTTTCAAGGCACCAGGCTATTGAGTGAAGAAAAGCGGCGAGAACACCGATTCCCCTTTGCTTCGTCCTCAAAAACTCTCATCCCCGCATCACACTCCTAACTTTCGAGCCACCGGCGTGAGAGTGGATTAGGGTGTTGAGCGAGTCAATGAGGCAAATCGTGAGCCCAGTGTACGCATGCTTTGTGTTTGCACGCTCCTGGGTGTCGTGGTCAGCATCATAACCAGCATCATCCCGCGAACGTTGTCCGTGGTGACGAGTGGTGACGGATGCGGCCTGAACGTAGACAGTCTAGCAGAAATTGCCTTAGTGGCCAAACATGTAGAAATGATGGGGAAGATGGAACTCACTTCGTCCATGAATTGTTGTGCCCTGCGCTGAGAAGCCTTCTTAAAAATAAAAATTAAATAAATAAATAACAACAATGAGCGTTGAGTTAGGAGGCACCATGGAGAATGAGCCATACCTTGGTAAGACGAGGAGCAGGAGCTTCTTCAGGCTCTTGTGTCTCAGCCTCCTCGTCCGATTGAACATCACTACCTGCTCTGATAACCGTTCCGTTCGACGAAAACTGATCATCTGGGGCACATTGAACTGCAGGGCGCCGAGTTCCCTGGCTTGTGTTGTTGATTGCTTCTTCGTACTCGGGCGCCCTGTGGTATGTGAGAACTTACCCTAGTGAAGACAAACACTCACCTCTCGACCAAAAACTTCTCGCAACTCTACCTCCGTCATGCCGTTCAAAGCTGCCTCATCCTCGTTGTCACCCTCAGCTCTATCCTGATTGTTCATCAACATGTTCGCCTGTGCCCTCCTCTTCTCCCTCGCCAACCATGCGAAAATGGTTCTTGTTGCAAAACCGAGCATGAATAATTGGCTTATTACTATTAGCCCTCTTCAGCCTTAACCGTCCCACCTGCCAGACGAGTCGTTATCAGAGTCGTCTTGCAGCAAAATTGCGCATACATCTGCAGGGTGCTTGTACTCTTGCAGCAGATTGGGGAGGAGATGAGTAGAAATACAGGGTTAATGAGTGCTCGGCGATCGTTTAAGTTACGAGCGGATCAACCAGTCATGCGTCCTTGAGTCTTGAGACTTGACTAGCTTGACTCCTCGCCTTCCTTCCCTGAGGCTGCTCTTATGCCTCATCTGTAACAGAAGCCACACTGTGGAAATGATCGATGGTCATCCATCATATCGCGGCATCACCCGTCCAACTCCAGTGTCACAACACTCACCCCTCTGGGCATAAGCTTTACATTTTAAATTTGCTGCTTGTCCTTCATTCAATCATTAGCAATAGTCAGGTGCAACAAGTCCTTAAAATTGGACTGCCGACAAACTCACCTCGACTTGAACCACCGTCATCGTCATTCCAGGACTTCTCATTTTCGGCTTGGTGAGCTGAAAGGACCATCGGCGGCAACTTCATTGAGCATAGCTTATGCTCGGTCGTGCAAAGACCTTTCCTGCGCTGGATGCAAGGAATGTGGTAGAAGGAGGAGAAGAGAGGGTATTTGTCATAGAGTGCATGCATCTCGCGATGGACAGTTGGGTCCGGTAAGTTGTTCAGTCGGGACTTGGATATTCCCCTCTGCTCATTGGCCAATGACCTCGCAGATAGTGTAAAATAACAAATATGTGCTTAAATCGATTTTAGCCCACTACTGCCATACTCTATCGCACCGGGTGTGGAGATTGGGCCAAAGTCAGACGCACCTAAATCTCCCATCGGCGCTTTTCCAGGAAGACGCTTGCAAAGGTGCCCTGAGGGACGTTCTTCGTCAGAAGACGCAATGACATCACTCGAGGAACCTGGTCACAAACCAGCAAGTCAAAATTTTTAACGCTATTGATGGGGCCAGTCCAAAATCCATTGCGTTCGAGGGTGACGCATTTGGTTCAGCCTCTCAATATTATCATGACAATTTTGGCCGAGAGCTGAATTGGCCACTCAGCGAGGATATTGACATGCAGAAAGCGCCTTCACAGGACGAGGCAATCCGGGACGATAAAGGTATGGACGATATGGTAGTTTTGATTGCAACTCGTCTGCCAATCCTCACTGGGATTAAGTGTAGATGGACCTTTGTTGACGATTATGACTGGGAACCTCCACGCCAACCGGAGCGACCAACTGACCGGTTCAAATGCACGAAGATACGAATTCGACAACTCCAACTTCTCTCTCCGAAGAAACTGACCAGCCTCCATCCCTCGACTCTGACACCACAGTTCCTCTTATCTTATCGGATATGTGTCGAACTGGACTAATGAACACGTTCTAATCAATTGCGGTCACAACCAAAGCCCAAGTCAATATAACCAGCGATATCCTGACTCAAAATGTGGTCAGCCTATCAAGTTCTAGCATCAATGATCGGGATGTCGATGCTTCGACCCTCAACAATGGTGCTCGATCGCAGTCCGCGCCTAACTAATTACAAACTAGCTAGGAAAGTCCAGTCCAGAGAAAAGAAAAGAAAGTATTTACTTGTATTCAGAGAGATTTTTGTAAAACTATAGAAGATGCGATGGCAGCTACAGTACTATTACAGAAGAGGAGGAGAGGAACTATAGTCAAGCTCAAAAGAACTTACTGGAATACCAAGACACAGAAGTCCCGATGCACGCAGAAGTGGAAGAGATGGATGAGAAGACATGGAGATGTTAAAACGCAACCCAGCATGTCATATCAGTGTAGCAGGTAGCAGATTTGGGGATGGCGATGAGGAGATGCTTAAGTGAAGCCCAGCTCATCGTTGAATAGTGTGGGGGGGTTATGAAGTGGAGCATTAGAGTTAAATGCAAACGCTTGAGGATTATACTCAAGGAAATTGATGAATTCTTTGAGTGTGGATATGGGTTTGTCCTCTCAAACGTACAGAGGACATGCAAGGACAATGTGTTTGCAAGATTCCATCCAGAAGCCACAGTGGCATTGGGTGGATTCTTTAGGGAAAAAACAGGATTGATATGTCCCGATAGGAGCATAGTTGGTGATAGTGCATATAGCACATGTGACAATGTTGAAGTTAGTGACAGGTGTGTCACTGGCATCGAAAGAGTATGAGGTGCAAAGTTCTCTGAGCCAAGAGCTGCCGTTGTGATATTGAGGTGAAATGACGTCACCTCGGAAATGTTTGCTTCACAGCATGAGGAATGAATGTCCCTGATATTGGGGATTAGTGTGAAATGTATGTTGCCACTCTTTTAGACATGAATCAGTGGTCTTTTTTCATAGATATGACATGGAGACGCTGTGGTGCAACCCAGCATGTTGATGGTTAAGTTTGGCAGTGAGGTGAACTTTATGAAGAAGACAGCACGATTGACTGGGCTTGTTGGGTGTGGAGTTACAATTGCATTGAGCGAATTTGGAGGGAATGTACCAGAACTCTAGTTTATGGAGCCTAGAATGTTTTTTTTTTTTTTTTTTTTTTAATCAACAATTTATTACGCAGTGCTCAATTGCAGTCCGCGCCTAACTAATTACAAACTAGCTAGGAAAGTCCAGACAAAAGAGAAGAAAAAAGAACAAATCCTATATACTCATGTTCAGAGTGTTTGTGTAAAACTATAGAAGACGCAGTGGCAGCTACAGTACTATTACAGAGAGAGTTAGAGAGAGACGACTATAGTCAAGCTCAAATGAACTTACCGGAAGATCAAGACATGGAAGTCTTGATGCACGCGGAAGTGGAAGAGATGGGTGAGTAGACACAGAGACACTAAAGCGCAACCCAGCATGTCGAATAGGTGTGGCAGGAGCCTGTAGAGGAGGTGGCGACGAGGAGACGCTCAAGCGCAGCCCAGCTCATCGTTGTATAGTGTGTGGGGGATTATGAAGCGGTGCATTAGAATTAAACGCGAACGCTTGAGGGTTGTACTCAAGGAAATCAATGAATTCTTTGAGCGTGGATATAGGTTTGTCCTCTCGAACGTATAGAGGACATGTGATGACTATGTGTTCACGAGATTCCATCCAAAAGCCACAACGGCAGCGGGTGGATTCTTTAGGGAAAAATTGGGACCGATATGTTCCGATAGGAGCGTGATTAGTGATAGCGCATACTGCGTGTGTGACGATGTTGAAATTAGTGACAGGCATGTCACTAGTATCAAGGGAATATGAAGTACGCAATTCTTTGAGCCAAGAACCGCCGTTGTGGTATTGAGGTAGAATGATGTCGCCTCGGAAATGTTTGCTCTGCAGCATGAGGAATGAGTGTCCTCAATATTGCGTGTTGGTGCGGAAGGTATGTTGCCACTGTTTAATACAAGAGTTGGTGGTCTTTTTTCGGAGGTAGGACATGGAGACGCTTGGGCGCAACCCGGCATGTCAATGATTGAGCTTGGTGGTGAGGTGGACTTTGCGTAGTAGACAACAAGAGCGCCCAGGTTTATTGGGTGCTGAATTGCAGTCACATAGGGCGAATTTGGATGGAATGTACCAAAATTCAATTTTGTGAAGTCTAGAGCATTCTAGCCATGGGTGTAGGGCATTGGTGGTGGCTATGGAGTGATATTGGCCTTCATGTATGGAGGGATCCAATAAGCGATGTGATGATGGAAGGTGATCGGTAAGGACGACGTAGTCAGTGATGTCATCAGGGAGTGAAGCTAACGCTTTGCAAAGTCCAAAATGTTGAGCGGCGAGTTCGGCTTTGGATGAAGTACATCATCCACATGGGATAGTGGTGGAGTGAAGAAGAGCACCGTTGTGCCAGATTTGATAGCAGGTGGATGCCTGTAAGCGAGAGTCATTGGGGACACTGCCATCAGTAACAATGACAGCGGTGTTGGGGGATGAGTGGGCAGAGAAAGTGCGTGCATCGAGTTTCCGCGAATGATTTCCGAGTTCTTCAAGACTTGACCTATTAAAATCAAAAAAGGAAAAGCAGTCAGAGAAATTGTCTAATATTCATAAACCAGGATAATTAGCGTCATGTAGAGGAAAAAATTTTTCTTCAATGTTGAGGAGAGCATCATCAGCGTCGACAAGTGGACCATTGATAGAAGCTCTGTTGCGATCAGAAAGAAGGTCGAGTGACCTAGGATGAGGAAGGGCTCCCTTAGCGTTATGAGCGCTAAGAAGAGTGTGGATAGGATGGGACTTGGGGAGCATGATGTATCATAAGGCTGCCCATTTAGTGAGTTTTTTAAGATGGAGGTGGATAGGAATGAGTCCAGCTAGGGATTCGATGCCTCCAGAAGGTGAGGTACAAAACGCGCCAGTGATCCATAGAGCAGCGTTTCATTGCATTTGTTTTAAAAGCTTGAGCTTGTTAGTGATTCTTGCACCAGAGAAATACCATAATCGGCATCCATATGTGGCAAGGGGGACGACGCATGAGCGATATAGCAATCATTTTTGATGGGGTAGAAGTCCACGCGTTGAATTTCCTAACATCTTCATTGTGCGGATGGAGGATAGAGCTTTGGTTGACCAGTAGCGTACGTGTTCGTTAAAGGTCAGTTTATGATCGAAGTAGAACCCCAAGTATCTTCAGAATTCCTGAGGTTTAAGGGGAGAGGAGGAGGTAAACGGCATGAAGCCAAGGTCGATAGACAGGTTGTCGTCTCCAGGGATAGCCTAGAATGTTCTAGCCATGGGCATAAGGCGTTGGCGATGGCTATAGAGTGATATTGGCCCTCATGTATGGAAGGGTCCAAAAGACAGTGTGATGATGTCAAGTGATCAGTCAGGATGACGAAGTTAGTGATGTCATCAGAGAATGAGGCTATGGCTTTGCACAAACCAAAGTGTTGAGCAGTGAGTTCAGCTTAAGAGGAGGTACATCGGCCACAAGGAATAGTCACAGAGTGAATAAGGGCACTGTTGTGCCAGATTTGATAGCAAGCAGATGCCTGCAATTGAGAATCGTTGAGTACACTGCCATCTGTGATGATGACAGCAGTGTCAGGGGATGAGTGGGTGGAGAAGGTGCATGCATTGAGTTTCCATGAGTGGTTCCTAAGTTCTTCAAGACTTGACCTATTAAAATCAAAGAAAGAGAATTGATCAGAGAAATTGTCTAGTGAATGTAAACCAGGATAATTAGCATTATGAAGAGGAGAGAACTTTTCTTCAACATTCAGAAGTAAATCATCGGCGTCAACGAGAGGGCTTGAAATAGTAGCCCTGTTACGGTCGGAGAGTAGATCAAGTGATCTAGGATGAGGAAGGGCTCCCTTAGTGTTATGCACACTAAGGAGAGTGTGGATGGGATGAGATTTAGGAAGCATGATATATTGTAAGGAAGCATGCTTAGTGAGTTTTTTGAGGTGGAGGTGTATGGGGATGAGTCCAGCAAGGGATTCAATGCCTTCAGAAGGTGAAGTGTGAAATGCACCTGTGATCCAAATAGCGGCATTGCATTGCATTTGTCATAGCAGCTTGAGTTTATTGACGATTTTAGCCCCAGAGAAATACCATAGCCAGCATCCATATGTGGCAAGAGGGACAATACACGAATGATATAGGAGTTGTTTTTGGTGAGGTAGGAGTCCACACGTTGAGTTGCTGAGCATTTTCATTGTGTGTACAGAAGAGAGAGCTTTAGTCGACCAGTAACATACATGTTCATTGAAGGTCAATTTGCAATCAAAGTAAAACCCCAAGTATCACCAAAATTCTTGAGGCTTGAGGGGGGAGGAAGAGATGAAGGGCACAAAGCCGAGATCGATGGATGGATTGTCATCTCCATGGATCCTAGAGAAGTTGAAGACCTCCAACTTGTCATGTTCCAAGACAAGACCAAAGGCATGAACTAGGTTTACAAGGGAGCAATAGGCTGCCTTGATTTTGTTGTGGCATTTGCGCCACGATTTGCCTTGTGCTACAATAGTACCATCGTCTACAAAGGATAAGAAGGAAATAAGACCAGAATGTTTCTGACTAGCAAGGAAAAGAAGAGGGACTAAATAAAGACCAAAAAGAATAGGTGAAAGAGTGGACCCTTGTCCTACTCCTGTGTTAAAATCAAATCGAGATGAAGAGAATGAATTATATAAGTACGTGGTAGAATATCCTACTAAGTAGTTAGAGAAAAAGAAAATGACTTCAGGTGCAAAACCTTGTTTTTTAAGAATACTCAAAAGCATAGAATGATTGAGAGAGGGGAAAAATTGGGAGAAATCAAAGACTAGAACAGAGGTGTGTAACTTTTTATCCCAGCCAGTGCATATAAGGTGAGTCAGGAAGATGCCAGCATCTTCAGTACTTTGTTGAATAATTCCTCTAAATTGTGAAGGAAAGATGGCTTCATATTTGACTGCTTCAAATTGCATCCTTTTAGCAAGTATTTTTTCGAAAAGTTTTCCTAAGGTGTTAAGGAGCACAATAGGTTGAAAGGCTTTGGGGAGGTAGTAGGAAGGTTTGTTGGGTTTAGGGATGACAACCAAAACTGATTCCTTGAAATGAGGAGGCCAGTAACCAACAGATAAACATGCGTTAGCTAGCTTGGTGAAGAAGAGAGGGATGCACTCATTGGTGGATAGGAGCATCTTGAGATGAGACCAAGAGATGTGGTCAAGCCCAGGAGTAGACGTGTTGGAGCAACTCTTAAGAGCTTCAGTAAGTTCTAGAAGAGAAAATGGCACCCATTTTCTTTCAGGAATATCGCATAAGTCATTGAGTATATGGGCATCAATGGGCCTGTTAGATGCTGAATTGTAAGTTTGATCGAACACTTGCCAGAGTGAGTCGAGCGAGTGGCAAGGTTTGTTGTTCTGGATGATAGCCCATGTGGGTGGTAGTTTACAATCTTTGACCCAAGGCATAAGATCTCAGGGTCATTTATTGTCTTCAGCAATTTCTTTGATTTTCATGTCAAAAAACTTCCTCTTGGCTATTTGTACTGTTTTGCAAAAGGCGCTCCAATTGTCCTTGGTGCAATTGTTGCAATAACATTGTAAGACTTTACCACACTTCTCATTCCACCATGGCTTAGAGCGCATAGAAATAAAACTTATAGTGGCATGTTTTTCCCACAGTGCACTAATGAGGTCAACGATCTGTACTGAAGCATTTAGGATAAGCGCTTCAGTTGAAAGATCAATTGACAGAAGCACCAAAAGCCCTACTGCCAACTTGTTAATGAAATTTCATTCTTCCTCAGAACCTTGTTTCAGTCCCTTCTTCTGAATCAGGATGAATTTGGGGGAGATAGGGATCATGATTGCAAGTGGAGCATGATCAGATAATTGGGGAGTATGTAATGACCATCAGTGTCAACTTCATTAGCAGTGAACATGAGATTGATCATGGTGTTATTTTTAGTTGGGTCAGCAGAGTATTGAGTGGGAATGTCGACAATTGGTATAGATTGATCAAGACCTAAGTTGGTCATGATATCCATGAGGCAAGTGGCATATTTAGAGTGTGTGTGGCAGTTGGCATCCCACTCTTTAGATTGTATGTTGAAGTCTCCACCGGCATAGAGTAGTGGAGGTAACAGGTTGACACATTGTTGGAGATGATCCAAAGCAAGATGTTTGTCATCAGAGTATACATTCATCAGAAGATGAACGTTTTGGTTATAGGACAGGGAAAGGATGAGGATATCATGATTGAGGTCAGTATATGAGTTGACTAGAGAAGGTTGTAGATATGACAAGCATTTGTGAACGTAAGCCATAACACGAGGTTTAATGGGAGGAGGAAGGGAGGGGGTGAGATAAATCCAGTCAGGATGAATCAGTGCCCCTATGACGTGTTTACCTAGAATTGAGTCAGTAGAAATGGTGTTTCTAACTAAGTTCCAGGCAGGTTCTTGAAAGAAAATAATGTCAAAGTTGTCACTTAGAGTGACTAAGGAGGTTTCCATGACAGCATAATTATGATTGATGTTAAAGGAGAAAATCTGAAGAGAATCAAGGTTCAAATTCTTCATGAAGGAATATCAGACCCTTGTCAGTCCCATGGTGAAAATGTAGCTTGTTTGCGCTGGATAGCAGCTTCAACACATTGAGCCCTTTGAGCTCTAGCTTCTTGAGCTTTGTTATCATGCCAGGTGCAGTTAAAACAGTTGTGCCAATAAGGACATTGCCTATCATTGGCCAAATGATCACCTTTGCAATTAATGCATTTAAAATCATGAGGGCATGGCATCCCTTCCTCAGTAGCCTCACAAGGAGGTTTTGCTTTAGGGTTTGCTTGGCAGCACCAGGCTGCATTGTGATGATTTTCTGTCTTATGAGGACTGCTGCACTTAGCACACTTCCATCCTTGAGATTTGCACTTGGCAGTAATATAACCCCATTTCCAGCAGTTCTGGCATTGGGAGACTCCAGGGTGCATGTTGTATGCCCAGATAACAGCAACGTCTTTATCAAAGTTAAAGAAATGGTTAGTAAGGAGTTTGGCATTGGTCCCATTTTGTGAGTCCCAAATGTCAAACCAAATAATGGCCATGTCAGAGTGCAGAGTGGCTCTCATGACACAAGGCGGAGAGGTGAGCGTGATACATTCAAAGAGTGGGTTACAGTTCATGACATATAAAATGTTGTCAGGCATAAGTTGATTGGAACTGTCATCATGCCAATCAGTCAGCATATAAAAGTTGACCCCAACAATTTTGAGGTATGACTTGGACATAGGAGCCCTAGGAATAGAGACTTTGTCTTTGTTGCATTAAATAGCTTTTGACAGCCATTTATGAATAATATCACATTCACCAGGGGTGGGAATGAGATTAGTAGAGAAAGCAAGACTGAATGCAGTGCCAGAACATCCTTCAGACATGGCAAGCATGTGTAATTTTGATCGTTGGTCAATAAGACTGCGATTAACAGTCTTGAGGATGTGATGGTAACATTGCAAACAGCTAACGGTCACTGTTTTGGAGTATGGTATGAGGACTTGTTTATGAGTGGGTCCACACATAGTTGATTTAATGACAAATTTCTTTTTCTGGGGAACAGACATGTTGTTAGTGTTTCCACTGTTGGCGTTTCCAACAGTGGCTTGATGCATAGCAGCAATACAGTCAGCAGGCAACTTGTCACCATAGAGCTTAATGAGTTCTACCAAGTCAACCACCTGCTTGGTGGCATTAGTAGAAGGGGTGGGAGCATTAGACCAGGAAGCTACAGCATACGACTTGACTGGTTGTGAAGAAGGAATGGAGGAGGAAGGTTTAGGTTTAGGTGGTAGATTGCTTACCTTGGGCATAGGTGGCAAGAGTGGTGGAGGGAAGGCTGCCTTAATGGGTGGCTTCGGAGGAGTGTGCTTAGACGTAGGTTTGGTTTGTGCTGGTTTAGCGCCCTGGCTTGTTTTGATGCCTTTAGTCGATATCATCTCAATGTCCTAATTTTCAAGAGGCTGTGAAGAAGGAATGACCTCTTTGGCTTTGCCCTTGTTTTTCTTTTCAACATATGGAGGCCTAGAAGGAAAGAAAAGCCTATTCATAAGATGTTTGAGGGTGAAGTCAGTTACGCCTTTCAGAACATAATCCTCAATAATGCTAGAATCTTCGATGATGGTATGTTCCCATCCACCGTCATATATGGCAGTGAGCAAATAGGTGAGTTCATCTGCTATTGCTCCACTGGGGGTATATTTACCTTTGTTGACTGGAAAAAGATGAATCCAGTCTCCACATTCTTGAAGGGTTATAGATGCTTCACCAATAGTTTTCTTATATTCCTCGACTGGAGGACTTCTAGGAAGTAGAGGATCAACATTACTGCCTTGAGCAGCATTGGTTGAACCAGTGTTTCCATCATTATGCATAAGGATGTCGTTGTTAGATATACCAGAAACTTCTGGTAAACTAGCGGGAAGAGGGGAAGGTGAATCAGGAATTCCTGATTCACCCAAGATAATGGTAGTAGCATTCACAACAGCAGCTGAGGTGCTAGCACCAGTGCTAGTGTCAGGGTTGAGATGGCTAATAATAGCCGGATTGAGTTTGAGAACATGAGGTTCTGGAGTGATGCCAGCTGGGTCAAAGGCAGGGAAGGGATCAGTGTCATCAGCCCAGTTGCTAAGGACAGGGCAAGGGTTGGGTCCAGAGACGTGGGGTCCCAGAGCCATAGAAGGCATATTGGAATTGATAGAGGCAGCCCTGTCAATGAGACTCTGAAGGCTGGGGATGGGCTTGTTGTCGACATTTTTCTCAAAGTGTGACCACATTTGAGTCTGTGCAGGCTGGACATTGAAATTGATGGTGTGTTGTCAGTGTTCAGTGGGAATTGACATAGGAGAGACTATGGATTGTGTACCCATAGTCTTCATGGGTCTGGAAGTAAGCGTGCCTTCAATGGTAGGAGGTCAGGAGTTGGTAGGTGTAGATCGTCCTTGTTGAAGGACATGTTGATTGGGAGGAGGCAACTCTGTACGAGGTGTGAGCTCTTTGGTTTGGCAGAGGACTGGTGAGGCAGACCTATTGGAGGCCCTAGAAATGGACCGACGTGAAGAAGCGATAGACAGCACTTTGGAGAAATGGCAAGAATCAGAGTGACCTCTGATATTGGGAGGGGGCTCATTGTCAGAAGACGATTCATATTCAGAAGAGGACTCATCAGCTATAGCTTTGTCCATGACTTGTTTGGTAGCTTGGACGTCAATGGCAGATGCCTTGCATCCCGCACGTGTCGTAATGTCCTTGAGCATGGCTTTAGAACTACTAAAAAATCCACCACTTTTCTTCTTGAGCTCTCTGCTACTATCACCCATAGATTTGTATATTCATAGTTTGTTGTGTTCATAGTAAAACCACTAGAGAAATGTTGATGATAGTGGTTCATGGGAAAGGAAGGTGAACAGCAGGCTGATTAACTACCAACTGGGGAATAGCAATGATGCCATCAGCAATATCCCAGGCAGTGTACATCATATTAGGGAGAGTCGTCATCGAGAGAATGTTCTCCATCGATTTGGACCACTCGACCCAGTTCTTCTCACCAACCAAAGAAGGAACACCAGAGAGGAGCAAGAAAGTAGACATTGCAATCTAAATAAAACCTAAATCAGCAATCTATCTGAATTAATGAAATAGAGTGATTATAGGCCACCAGACCATATGCCTAGAGTGCATAGGGAATAAAGAACGGGCAAGTTGCAGAGAATGGCAGGGACACTGTCATCAACTAACAACAAGTTCCAACTACCCCAGCATATTGGCAAGTGTCTAGGACATCTCAGCAACAACACACTCGGTGGTCAGGGCCCATAACCTGTTGAAAGCAGTCTAAAGCATAGCACAGTGCTAGGAGAAAGACAAACTAGTCACTTACATTGAAGACAGTAAGAGAGGCTTGAAAGTATAAGTGAAGTTGAGAGAGCTAGTAGAGAACTCAAGTATAGTGCAGAGAGGATGATCATTCACTAAAGAATGACAGGATATTGTACTACTTATATACTGAAAGGAAAGTGTATGTGTAAGCGATAACTATCTACCTACAATAAGTCACATGTACTACTACAGTGAATAGCACAATAAGAGCTGTAACTACAGAGTCCAAGGGCATAACAACTGTATTGTTCATGCAGATAATGCAAGGAGTCCATATGACAATAACATCATAATAATGTGGGATACCCTAATGGTACACACTAATAATAGAATAGGTGCATAGAGCATTTACTTATTTCAACAAGTGACAAATGGATTGACGATGACACCCTCCCACAGCACATGATACATGATCACGGCCATGCAGCTGTGACCCTTATGCTGAATGATGGCATTTGCATCATTTTTCAGGATTTGTTGAAACAATTTTACTGTTCTTGACAAACTCGGTGGCCCGTGGACATCTACTATCATTCCTGTAGATCCCACCGGAGGCAGTCCTATTGGGTTGGGGGCTGATGGCAATCATTTGCACATCTTCTACATTTCAGCTGCTGATAACTGCTTGCACTCCATAGTTGCAGCAGATGGTGGCAATTGGAGAAATGATGTACCTTTGAAGAAGTGCACATTTAAGGCCAACTCAAAGCCCAAGCAGTTTGCGGTGCTGCTGGGTATGACAAATGAGAGTCAGTTCCTTCTGTTTGTGATGAACGAGAAGAACACACTGTGGCAATTTAAAGAGGGGATGGAGGAGCTGAAGAGGTTGGGGGAGATGAATGGAAGCATGTTTAAGCCTGATGACAGTGAGGAATGCTTTTTCTGTCTTGGGTTGGCTATGGTAGGTGTTGCTGCTGTGGGGAGTGCTGTTAGGGGTGCTTATCGGCAGGACCTCGCTCTCAGGGATGAGAGGGAGCGTCTATCTTCAGCCACTCGTCTTAACTTCGAATAGTATGGATCTCCATTAAGACAACAGAGAAGAAGCAGACTATGTCAAGCATATAATCCGGAGGTCAGTAGAATCAGTTGTGTACTACTGAGGAATATCCTCTGTAGTCAACATAGAGAGCAACTCTAGTCAACATGCCAGGCCTAAGTCGAATTTGCCTCTCTACTGACAAAGTCAAACTTAGTCAAGTCGAATTACAACACTCACTTGTTATGATGACTTCTGTTCCTGAAGCAACGCCTAGATCTTCCAGGACGTCAATATACAAGCAAGTTCTTGAAGAGGTCCCTAATGCAGGGATTATCGAACAGAATCTCCCGAAGCTTAGAGAACTTCGAGCGATAGAGTTACAAGATGCGCAAGGTGCATAGACAATAACCGAAAAGGATAGAAACTTGCGTTTCTCCCTTTTCCGGCAGATCTTATATAGTTCTAGATCTACCTATTCTTAGAGTACAAAAACTTTTCTGTCTACAAGGAAGATCAGAACTAATTACTTGTTAGATCCAAGAACATTCTACTAGACTATGACTAGGGGAATGTGAAATGTATCTAAGTCATGAGTCTGGCTGGGGAACAAACAATATAACTAAAAGAAACAGTAAATCATTCTAATCACTTTAACAGGGGTCTGTGTGAGAAGGCAATTGTAAATGAAAGATCACTGATAGGCTTTTCTAATTTTACGAGAGATGAACGGTGGACTTTAAATGGGGGTCCGTAGTCCGGGAGACCGGTGTCGTAAGGTGTCATAATATCAGATTTCTGATCTGATGTCATTAGAGGGGTCGTGATATAAATAGATAGATTGATCAATCGGAAGCATACATGTCTTCTAATGAGTTGTCGGGACTCTCGATCTTGATTGATGCATTGGGAGATGCATCATCGCTTCTTTGAGATTTGTTGGATGATGACGTAGTGTCGGTGCTGGATGAAGAAGCTTTGACAATGGTAGGGGCGGAGGGAGACCCGAGGAGTGTTGATACATCGAGGGTCATTTGGGAATTATGTGCGATGCATAACTGGTGAACCAGAGGGTTCTTGAGTCGTCGTGTATAGGTGTCATTAAGGACGGCGTGGATAATGTGGGATGCAAGACCAATCCCTTCTTGGTTGAGTATGTGATGATGCCATTCTTTGTCTTTATCTTCATCTTCATCAGCTACCAAATTCCATCCGTTGGTGATAGAGGTGCCAATATTCCTGTGTATGGTACATGTGTACGTTCTGTTGAGGTAACATCGCTTGAATGGTGGATTTTCAAAGGCCGTTGTTATAATCTTGTTGAGGGCTTCTGCTAGCGGCACATTCTGAGGCGATAAGAGGGTGACTGGGGGAAGTGGCACGCTGTCTGATCGGTAGGCTCCTACAAAGTCCCAGTGATAATATTTGGGCCATTCAAGGGAATGCTCAACTATATCTTCGACGTTAACAAGTGCTGTAACTTTTGTGGCAGGTGCTTGTTGGTTTAGTTATTTCATCCCCAGGAAATAGGAGCACTTTGTCTTGTGATGTATGTGTTTTTTCTCTTGTGATGTGTATGCTTGGCCTCTATATGACCTTTGTACTTGTATCTCAATCAGTGAACTCAGTGACCAGTTTGAATGGAACAGGAATGTGAGAGAAAGAAATGAGGAATAGGAAGATGACTTGGCATGAACCGGGATTTGACTCAACCTCCAGTGCCAAATGTGTGGTTTCCTCACCAGTACTTATCACTGATGTTCTCGTCTTAAGGCCCAGAGTCTTTTCCTGATGGCAGGGGCAGGAAAAGCTGAATTGATCATATTAGGCTGCTGAGGAGATTAGAAATATACTATGGTATCCCTCTCAGGGTCCACCACCCTTTTGTGAAATCAGTTATATCTCAACCTCTGCTCATCCCGAGCAACTAATTTTTGGCAGACAGGAATAATTCATGATTGAATTGTCATCTATGCTAGTTCTGTGTAATTATCTGTATCACTTCAAGAGATATGTTTTTTGGTCATTGCCGGAATGATGCCATGTCAGACCATGAAAAAATGATCTAGCTTGTTTTCATCCATCACGTTCATATGCTGTCTCGTCTTTCCCATTTTTGTCTTTTCTCTCTCTGGCAGAATGCTTGTCACTCATGCTATACTGGTAAGGGTCTCTTTGTTTCTTCACGCCATGGACATCTGCACTTGTCTCTCCCTGTATGCCTTCTCCTCGCAGTGCCAGGATGATATCCAAAGGACAATCCATTATGCACTCAAGTTAAATGACTGGAGAAAAATAACTTACTCCACCTCCAATGTGAACTTGTCATACTCTGTACTTTACGATGTCTAGAGTCCTTGTCTGGCCTATGTTGAAGCACCATCTGTTCTCAACCAACTGTTCTCCTGCAGACCCAGAACAAAAGGACTTTCATGAATGGAACTCAAAAATTCTATGTGATCTTCACTTGTGTATAGTGCTCAATAACTGTGGACCAAACCAGAAGAAAGTTGCTCTTGCAGATAGCTGGAACCAAGATGCTGTCGTATGTGGTTCTCGGAGTGGAGAAGGAACCTGGTGAGTAATAGCTTGTCACTTCTCACAGGTATCCATTTGCTGACAAGATTCTAATTTAGGGGAATGTCAATGATATGCTGCCATTGTGTTCATGCCATCCTACGTTAAGCCGATATCCACTAGATATCAGTATAAGAATCTCCATGAACTTGGTTACATGACATTGTTCTCTTCTGATTTCAGCATGTCTTGTCTGATTACCATGCATTTATACATCATTAGCGCCATCCTTGAGGTGAAACACTGTTTCAATATGCGGCCTGGTGAAGGTAAGCTTTTGCTTCATGACAGCCATGCAATCGACTACTGATCTCTGTCTCCGAAAGTCATCATCTGCAATGAAATGAGACAGTGTCATCTTGATGAGAATTATATCAAGAGTCTAGAGAACCCAATGGGAATTCCAGCATGGAAGCTATTCAAAATGAGTTACTGGCCGAATCACTGACTAGGGGACAAAAACTATCCCATGAAAGGTAAATGGCCCCTGGCCAACAACCCAGATGAGGCTTTCCAGGATTTCGATGCCAGTTTGATACAGTATATTGG
The DNA here is from genome assembly GCA_001563735.1 of Leucoagaricus sp. SymC.cos. Taxonomy (NCBI): domain Eukaryota; kingdom Fungi; phylum Basidiomycota; class Agaricomycetes; order Agaricales; family Agaricaceae; genus Leucoagaricus; species Leucoagaricus sp. SymC.cos. The sequence goes on along the minus strand of KQ963276.1, from coordinate 46,851 downwards.
GTAAGCATGGGCATCCTCTCCCATGGGTTTTGTTGAGCTTGTTATACCATAGATATTCCACAGAAGAAAGTTGTACCAAAATCCCCGTTGTTCCCCTCGAAAAGCAAAAAAATCAAGTCTGGATGTTAATGAAACAAATTCTCTATGTCTACCATCACAGATTTGCATAGAACAGAACATATTTCCTGCTTGTTCATGAAAAACTTGGTATTGACTTTATTGGTAGCTGGCTCCTCAATGACGACTACCTCAGCTGGGGGAAAGATATCAAAGAAGAGATTCTGGATATCGAAGACCATGAGAACGGGGTGTTTAACATTGATATGTAGTCAACTGAGGACTTCTATGGTCAAGTTTGTAATAACAAGTTGATTGGGATGGCAAGTCCTTGTCGATTGATTTGTTGTGTTTAGGTGTACCATTCTTGAATCCGGTAAGTGATTCTGTGATAAGAATGAAGTCGACGGCATTGACATTTGATAGATTTCTGGTTGGAACCATGGGGATCCTTGGGATAAATCGAAGTGAGATGCACAACATTCAATGCTTGTTCAATATGACTGACTGTAGGTATACCATATATATGCAAAGAATTATACGGGATTCCTTGAAGCATTGAGAACACCATAAATACATCCATAGTCAGGTATGGATCAAGCTTCACTCTACCCGCTTCGACAATGATAGTGACGAGTGGTTTGAGGATCTGAACAATATCCCTCACACAGTCCATCAGACAGGAAATGTCGCTGCCTGTTTAAGCGACGTGCAACCAGATCATTGTCCTGTTCCACGGAGAAAACGGTGCTCTCACCTTGTTTGACCTCACCTGCCCCAACCAGTCAACTAGAGTTCCTGTTCGTATATCGACAAATAGTCCTTTGTGGGCTGATTTTGTTGAAGGTGCTCTCCACGTCTTCTATGTCTCTACCGGTGATCAATGCATACACTACATGGTTGGGGATGGTAGATGGACAGATACAGCATGGTCATTATACCCATTTGAGGGAACAGTTAAGCAGCTCATTGTGGAGCCAAAGAAAATGGGGAGTGCTCTCAAATTTGAGGCATATATATTGACCATGCAAGGAGCTTTGTTACATGTCATGGCAAATGGGGAATGGGTGAGATTGGGAAGAGTGGATGAGGAGGGAAAGTTTATCTCTGAAAGGAGTGTTGATATTTGCTGCCTCGAGGCTCAAAACAATATGCTCACTGAGAAACACCTTGAAGTGTTGTTAGCCACTGACATATCTGTCATTGATGCTGTTGGGGGCCTGCTCTCTGTGACCCCACTCACTGCAGCCTGCTGGAGTGGCAGCCTTAAAGTTGTTCATTTACTCCTCGACAACCCTTATCGTCTCGCTGATCCTAACGTGCTCTCTCCACATAATTGGACACCACTCTATTATGCTGTCAGTCGCTGTCCCCTGGCTCATAGAAGGGAAATTGTCAATGCCCTCCTCGATGCTGGAGTGTGTATTGATGATACTTTCACTGAGGACAACTTCAACACACCACTCATGCATGCTGTTGCTGACATGAGTGGCAAGGATGTCATACATGAACTGGTTGACCATGGCACATCATTAACAAAGAAAAATGAGCAAGGACAAATGGTAGTGATGCTTACCGAGGGGACTGGATTGGAACTAGAGTGCACTGGAGTGCATCTTGATGACACGTTTGCTGAGGACAACTTCAATGCGCCGCTCATGAATGCTGTCATTGATACAGGCAACAAGGATGTTCTACATGAGCTGGCTGACCAAGGTGTATCATTAACAAAGAAAAATTGGCAAGGACAAATGGTAGTGATGCCCACCGAGGGGGCTGGATTCAAATGAGAGTTGCAGCCTTTGAGGGAAAGGCAGCAGAAAACGGGACCCCAGAAAAATCACACAAATTCCTCTCCACCCTCCCAAAAGGAGATTCCAATGAAAAGGGGTCTGATAGACCAAATGCCAGCATTAGTTTCAAAACTGTTTTGAGGACATCTCAAAAGTAGACCAAAAAAGGAGATCACATGGAAGCCCATCCATGGGGTTTAGAATCATAGATTATTCTCTAAACCTTGTTTGATTTGAGACTCTGACAATCTACATTCGTTGCTCTAAACCATGGCCATGTGTTAGAATATCCTAAATCAAATCAGATATCATACAAATTGATTAACAAGATAAGATTCCAACACCTCCCTCGCCCTATAACACAATGCCCCAGCTCTGGGTTTTCATGGGACCTTGGTTTTGTGGTTCAAGAGCATGTTTTGTACTGCCAGTAATGTTCAATCACCTTTGATTTTCTGTTTTCTATTTGCTCTCACATGAAAACTGGTCAGGAGGGATCCATCCTGCAAGCTGAATATAGTCTTTGATAAGTAAATCATCTTATTGTGGCATAGCTAGTCCAAGCATCAAACATAAGGTAGAACCACCAAGATGGCGGGATTGGGCAACAGAATGTAGTCTTGACGAGCAGAGATAATCAGTGTAAGGGACGAAAATTAAGGTTGCCATATCATGTGCCATGTCAGAGTGTGAAAAACAGGTTTAGAGCAGTGATACTAGACTGCAAATTGAGACTCTGACATCTCACATGGTAGCTCCGATCTGTCACATCCAGAGTCTCTGACTAGTTGATGACCGTTGCTGCAGTACAATTTCCCATCCTCAAATGCTCCTTCTCAGCCCTATGATCCAACCCAATGTTCTTTATAACTGAGGTATGATTTTTTGGGGCCTTATTAGAGGCAGATTGCAGTCACATAGTATCCATCTTCCTTGGCCATTGGCAGTTGCAGGCGACAAACACCGGCGCGAGGCATAAAAACCCTTTGTGATTATTTAGTATATTTCTCTTCAGCTATTTTTTCATGAGAGAGTAAGTTCTTGTGGTTTGCAGTTGACCACCAATGTTTTTGACGATGACATATGTCTTTGAAGGCATGAATATTATAGTGCAATAGATCTAATAACATGGCTTATGGGTTAGTAGATCCAATATGTCAGAGAATCAAACTCAATAAGGTTTAGAAAGTAATCTAGGTTTCTAGACCTTATGGGAAGTCATCTGATTCTCTGCAAACAAGGCTCCTCACCCTGTGGCTATTATTTACCATCCCCATCACTCATAAGCTCGACATTATCATAATGCTCCTCTTCAATGCTAGCACTTTCTGCATCATCTTCCCATTCAGCCTGTTTACTCCACTCTTTACTGCTAGGATGGGCACTTGTGAGTGGCCCAGAGATGAAGCCTGAGTCCTCATCAAAGTCCATCCTCAACATGATACATCCTAAATTGTGTCACCAGCTTCACCATCATCTGACTATTTCACTGTCAGGCAAAAGGATGCTACATTGAGTGATGAGCGTTCACTGGAATACATTTTATGCTAACCCTCTGGGGCACAAACTCGTGGATCACATACTTTCGCAAGGACTGCTTTGATGTACAGATGTATGGTTCCCTATCTAAGCTAATCTATTTGTGGCTGGAATGAGCAAGTCTAATAGAAGGTGAGATGTATTTGTGTGAGAGATACCTCAAACTCCTTATCCTACCATGCACTCGCAGCACCAAAATGTTATTAGATCACACTGGTCACTGGCTTCTTAAGATCATCACTAAAATAATGTCCTTGGGTGCTCTGAGCCAGAGAATGCCCTGGAACCAGAATACCAGACTTTGGGCCAACCTGATCACTTTGCTAGCAGCCTGCTCCACACATGAAAGGGCTATGGCATGTTGCAGCATGGTGTGCAGCCTGAAGCTAGAGCATCTAATGTTGATGCTGAATACTTCAAATCCAGACAGATGGGTTGCCTGAATTGTAACTCTACCTGCATTGAGACACACCATGACCCAGCTTGATAACATTGCCTTCTCTCTTCTGGCTGCTGGTGTTGCCCAGAATATAGAAAATAACCATGCCTACTTATTATTCATCAATCCCAAGATGTCCTCCCTCATATCGAGGCCTTGGTCCACTAGCAGGGGTGAGGGAAAACTCAAGCATCCTGAATTGATTGCCAAGTCCATCTGCCCCAACTCCCAAGCATCTTACATCATAGGACCATCCATGCAACTCATCATCTACATCTCTTCTGATGGTAAACTGCGAGTTACCAAGTTCAACGAAGACAGTGACAAATGGATTAACAATGACACCCTTCCGCAGTACATGGTACATGATCACGGCCATGTAGCTGTGATTCTCATGCCAAATAGTAGTATTCGCATAATTTTCCAGGATTCATTGAAACATTTTATTGTTGTCGACAAGCTTGATGGCTTGTGGACTCAGACTCCCACTACACTTCCAGTAGAACCAGCCGATAGCAGCCCTATTGGAATGTGTATTGATGGTGAAGAATTGTGCATTTTCTACATTTTGGGCACTGACAACTGTCTGCACTATGTCGCTGGGACAGACAGCAACAATTGGAAGGATGAAACTTTGGCAAAGTGTGTGTTCCAGGACGAGTCAAACTCCAAGTGGTTTGCGGTGCTGCCAGGTGTGACAAGCAAAAACTGGTTCATACTGCTTGCAATGAGTGAGAAGAACATGTTGTGGCAATTTAAAGAGGGGATGGAGGAACTGAAGAGGTTGGGGGAGATGAACGAAACCATGTTCAAGTCTGATGACAGTAAGGAGTGCTTCTTCTTGTTGGGAATTGCTGCTGCGGTGGCAGCTGGTGTTGGGGCTGCTGCTGCAGTTGTTGGAGTGGCTGCTGTGTCAACTGTGGTTTGTGTTGTTGATGTTAAGCTCTGGCATTGTTGTCAACCTCCTACTTCTCTTCCAAAGCCTTCTCAACCGTGCCTCACATTTTCTTATCATCCAAAGCCTCCTCAACCATACCCCACACTCCCTTGTACCCCAAAGCCTTCTCAACCTCATCCTACACTTCCTTGTCCCCAGCCTCGTCCCACTCCCCCTTCTCCTCCAACCCCTCCCCAATGCCATCTTGCACTCCCTTCTCTGCAGCCTTCTCAATCTCATCTTGCGCTCCCTTCTCCACAGCCTCCTCAATCCCGTCTTGTGCTCCCTTCTCTGCAGCTTTCTCAATCCTGTCTTGTGCTCCCTTCTCCACAGCTTTCTCAATCCTGTCTTGTGCTCCCTTCTCTATAGTCTTCTCAATCCTATCTTGTGCTCTCTTCTCTACAGCCTTCTCAATCCCATCTTGCACTTCCTTCTCCACAGTCTCCTCTATCCCATCTTGTGCTCCCCTGTCTACAGCCTCCTCAATCCTGTCTTGTACTCCCTTCTCCACAGCCTTCTCAATCCTGCCTTGCACTCCCTTCCCCACAGCCTCTTCAATCCTGTCTTGCACTCTCTTCTCCTCCACAGCCTCTTCAACCCCCTCCAGAAAGCCCCTCTCCTCCTCATGTCTGTCCTCCAGATTGCTATCATTACGAATACTAGGAGTGCATTACTTAACATGATGTAAGCAATATGTGTGTTGTTTTTTCCATTATGACCTTGGTCTGCTTGGATATCATCTTTATACTTGTATCTCTTGTATGTCAATTTTTGAGCTCAATGACCAGTTGCTGTTGAATGAGGAAAATGAGAGAAAATAGGATTAGGAAAGGATGGATCAAGATTTGACTCAACTCTGGCAGGGTCATATAGACAATTTCTTCCCTACCGTTGGTATCACGGCCTTTGTTGAGGAACTACAATTGAATTGAAAAATCTGTCTGGTCATATGATGGCTCAGAGGTGTCAAATGTCATGCATCCCTTCCAGAGTATTGGATTGTGTATGAATGACAACTTGCTAATCACATTGGTCCCAGAAATTTTGCGTTGACTATTGACACTTGGATAGCTATGCATAGTATCAAATGTATTGATCTGGGCAAGGTAGCGCTCTAATCGCAAAACTAGACAATATAATTGACTCAGTTGCAACTATTAACCACAATGTCTGATAGTATCACAGTTCAAAAATCTGGATAACCAAAGTTCAACATGACAAGCTTGTATTGTAACATGAAAACGCAACTCACACAGGCTTCTTCTCCTTTCTCTACCAGTTTCATATTCTTCTTCAACATCTCCTCTGCCTTAGCATGCCAATCTATCTCCATAAGCTTTATCAAATGTCTCTTCACAGATTTCTCCATCATATGTTCTGGAATAAACCTGCAATTTTAATCAGGAATGAGTCAAATGATCGAGTCCATGGTATCTGTACCTGTCTATAGGTGTATTTATGGCACTCTCAATGGCTTTGAGGAATCCCATATAATTCTTCGCATGCACATGGTATATGTACGGTCAGTCATATTGAATGAGCATCAGATACTGCATATCCCACTTTGATTTATCCCAAGGATCCTCATGATCCTAACCAGAAATCTATCAAATGTCAATGTCATCAACTTCATTCTCATCACAGAATTGCTCACCAGATTCAAGAACAGTACACTCAAACACAATGCATCAATAGGCGAAGGACTTCAATGTGGATTTGCTATCCCAATCATCAACTTGCTATTATGAACTTGATCATAAAAGTCCTCAGTCAACTGTATACCAAGGTTGAACACCCTGTTCTTGTGGTCTTCGATATCCAGAATCTCTTCTTTGATATCTTTCCCCCAGCTGAGATAGTCGATATTGAGGAGCCAGCCACTGACAAAGTCAATACCGAGTTTTTTGTGAACAAGCAGGAAATATGTTCTGTTCCATGTGAATCTGTGATGGTAGACGTAGAGAATTTGTTTCATCAGCATCCTGACTTGATTTTTTTGCTTTTCGAGAGGAACAATGGGGATTTTGGTACAACTTTCTTCTGTGGAATATCTATGGTATGACAAGCTCAACAAAACCCATTGAAGAAGATGCTCCTGCTTACCCAATATACTATATCAGACTGGCATCAAAATCCTGGAAAGCCTTGTCTGAATTGGCAGTGAGGAGCTATTTACCTTTTATGGGATAGTTCTTGTCCCCTAGTCTGTGATTCAGCCAGTAACTCATTTCAAATAGCTTTCATGCCAGAATTCCCATTGGGTTCTCTGGACCTTTGACACAGTTCTTGTTGAGATGACACTGTCCCATTTCGCTGTGGATGATGACCTTCAGAGATAGAGATCAGTAGTTGATTGCATGGCTATTGTGAAGCAAAAGCTTACCTTCACAAGGTCAGGCATCATACGATATTGAAATAGTGTTTCGCCTTGAGCATGGAGTTAATGATGTATATATGCATGGTAATCAGACAAGACATACTGAAATCAGAAGAGAACAATGTCATGTAACCAAGTCTGTGGAGATTCTTGTACTGATATTCAGCAGATATCAGGTTAGAGTAGGATGGCATGAACACAATGGCAGCATACCATTGACATTCCCCTGAATGAGAATCCTGTCAGCAAATGGATACCCATGAAAAGTGACAAGCTATTACTCACCAGATTTCTTCTCCATCCCAAAAACTACATATAACAGCATCTTGGATCCAGCTGTCCACAAGAAGGGTGACTTTCTTCTGGTTTGGTCCACAGTTATTGAGTGCCATACATGAGTGAAGATCATGTAGAGCTTTTGAATTCCATTTGTGAAAGTCCTTTCATTCTGGGTCTGGCGAGGAGAACAGTTGGTTGAGAGCAGAAGGCACTTCAACATAGGCAGGATGAGGACTCTGCACATTATAAAGTGCAGTATATGACAAATTCACACTGGGCGTGGGATAAGCCATTTTTCTCCAGTTGTTCAACTTGAGTGCGTGATGGATTGCCCTTTGGATATCATCCTGGCGCTGCGAGGAGAAGGCATACAGGGAGAGACAAGTGCAGATGACCAGGGCAGGGAGACCAACACAGACTACCTTTACAAGTGTAGCATGAGTGACAAGCATTCTGCCAGAGAGAGGAAAGATGAAGGCAAAAAAGATGAGGCAGCATATATATGAACATAGTGGATAAAAATAACCAGTGTCGAAGAGACTCAGCAGATCAATTTCATCTTTGAACAAACATAGACCAACACCATCACACAACCCTCTCAATGCCACCATGTCCTCCAAGCACAAATAGGACCAACAGGGTCCAGACAACCAAGGCACATCCAAGGCAGCTAAAACAGAAGATCCAAAATCAACCTCAAATGTGGCAGTGGCAGCAGCCACCATTGCAGCCAAAATAGCTGCCCAGTTTGCAAATGGAGGAGGTGTTGGTGGTGGTTTAATGCCTTATGAAGGTGAGTTCACACATGACATTGATATCAATGATGTCAGAAACAGATATCTCCTCACAAAGGGCTCTATCCAGGAGCAGGTGTGCTCTACTTTCTGACTTATCTCATCCATCGTTCAGGCTTGTTCTTATGACAGATTCATGAAGAAACAGGTGCATCCATGGGCACCAGAGGAGTATGGTATCCAGATTGTACTAAGGCAACAGCAAAGAATCCACTATTGTACATCCATATCTTGGCCAACTCAAAGGATGTGCTCCAGAAGGCCATAGATAAGGTCAATGAACTGATAACAATGGATTTGGGCTCATTGGTGGAGAAAAATGACAAACAAAGAGAGCAGATATGTCATTCTTTTATTCCATTCTTTCTTGCACCTGTTGCTGATAATATGGCAGAGGAAATGGCTGGAGGAGAAGCTTCCCATTGGACTCAAGTCGATCTGCAACTTTAACATCCATGCCAAAACCGTTGGGCCTTCTGGCAGTTATATGAAACACATTCAGCAAGAAACTAGCACTCGTGTCCAGATCAAAGGAATTGGGTCTGGATTCATTGACCAAGAAGTAAGCATCCTGGTACTTCTTGACCATTTTCACCAACTTCCTTAGACTGGCCAAGAAGAACCTGTTCTGATGTACATCCACATCAGAGCTCTGCTCCCTAAAGGCATTCTCTTTGTAGAGATATCAGCAATACTCCCCCCTCATGTCCACCTGTGGTTCCCATATGTGTCCTCTTGTTAGAAGGGACAGAGTGTGCTTCTGTCCTTTCTAATAAGAGTAGATTGATGTAATTGCCAATATCACAATATTTCTGCAATAAATCCATGTACTTTAAGGTGTCAGAGACCCATGCTAGGATAAATATATTGTGTCTTGTGTTGTCTTATCCTTCTTATGTTGTATGACATCTCTGTGTATGCTTTTGGTGCTATAGTGAGCATGGCAATGCTTGTTTTGAGTATTTGTCAGTGCACCTTGGGTTGTCATGAGAAAGGTCTGTTTCTCTGTGCAGAATATCAACAAGGTTCCTTCCCCTGTGCATGCAGTCAGTGTATTCAGCTGTGCAAACATATGTTTCCATAATTTTCTATGTTGATTTTGTGTAAAACACCTAGGCTGACATATTCTGCTAGTTGGGGCAGTTATGGAAGCTTCAATGATGTAAGTTCTGAGGCATCCTGTTGATTAACTTCTGCCCAATGAGGAAATGCTAACAAAGTAGCACCCACCTGCCCTTTCTCACTCTTCTCCACCAGCTGCGTTCAACTGCTACACATACAAAAGAGTGTTACAAGTTTGGTTTATTTCAGTTACACTCACTCAGGACTTTCTATATGCAGTATTTCAGAGATTCAGGCTGTCTGGTTGCAAAGTTACAGACTGTTTAATCTCATACATATCTACTCTTGTATTGAATGACAGTGCTGGATAACCTGCTATCCCAGTATTTTATATTGCTTGATAATTTCCTTAATATTATAGACTCTAAGTTCTGTCTCAATAATGCCAAGGATACATGATAGATAAAATATACAAAGATAATCAAATTTGATTTTTTCCAGATTTCTTGAGCAAGATAGGCAGCCAGTTGTCACATTAAAAACAGATTCCAGACAGCCAAGTACATATCTTTCAAATAATGTACCTCTAAAACAGGTAGGCAGAGTTTCAATTTTTGACTCTTTTTTCTTTTGACCATGGTCTCTTAGCCAAAGAACAATGATAGCTATTCATGTATGCACTAATAACAATGGTTTCTCATCAAACACTCATTCACATTAAGAATTATATTCCATATGTGTCACATGATTTTTGTGATGGCAAGGCAGATGCTTTATGAGGAATAAGAAGATTAGTATATGCTGTAGAGAGTTTGACATATGGAGACATGCAAAATAAATATATTAAAGTACTGAATTCTTTGTCTATCATCTCTCTTTTCTATTGTAATGCTTTCAAGTATATACCGGTGTGCACTCAGTATAGACTTGACTCACTGTCTATCTCTGTAGATCTGCAGTTGCTACTGCTACACATCTACTAGGCACATCATTGAATAAATCTCATTCAGCTGAATTAGCTCTTGAGGGCATAGACAACTGCCCTTCAGTGCCATGGTCATCAAACCTTTCAAGTTTATACTCAAATACCACATTCACTTTGAACAATAATATATTTTCCCCAGCCTCTTTTCCCTATGACTCCTACATCTCCCCTGCTGCAGGATAGGACTTGTCTGAGCTTGATTATAGTGCCAGAGCCTACTACAATCCAAACAATATAATAGGGGGCTTCAGGAGGTGATCTATCTTGGTACTCAGATAAATGCTTTTATTTTTTTTAATTGTGTCTTAGACTTGACATACATAGAGTATAATGCAGTATATTTTAATTTTCTTGAACTGTGACATCATAAATATTGTGATAATAATAACAAGCTTCTGTCACCACTAATCAGCTGAGTCCATATGCCAACAATCACTACTGTGATGGCATCAATTCTGACAAAGGCCAATGAGATTAAAGTTTTCAGAGGCAAGATCTCATGATCTAGAACCATCCAGTTGATTAATGAGATACCTTGGAACTACATCATTGAAGCTTACATAACTGTTCCAACTAGCAGAACATGTCAGCCTAGATGTTTTATGCAAAATCAATATAGAAAATTATAGAAACATATGTTTGCACAGCTGAATACACTGACTGCATGCACAGGGGAAGGAACCTTGTTGATATTCTGCACAGAGAAACAGACCTTTCTCATGATAACCCAAGATGCACTAACAAATACTTAAAACAAGCATTGCTATGCTCACTATAGCACTAAAAGCATATATAGAGATGTCATACAATATAAGGAGGATAAGGTAACACAAGACACAATATATTTATCCTAGCACAGGTCTCTGATACCTTAAAGTATACAGGTCTATTGCAGAAATATTGTGATATTGGCAATTACATCAATCTACTCTTATTAGAAAGGACAGAAGTACATTCTGTCCCTTCTAACAAGAGGACACATGTGAGAACCACAGGTGCTCATATCTGAAAGTAAGTGTTCAAGGTCCTTGAGTTTGGCCACAATTTTACCAACATAAACCCAGAAAATGACTGACCAAATGTGTCACTTGTAGTTTGTTCAATTCAAAACACAATGAACATATACAGTGATCTTGACTTCCTTATACCCACTGATATCACAGCTACAAGCAATATACCAAAGGCCTTCATGTATGCAGATAATGTGAATGTTGGCATTGATATTAAAGACCATCTCTATGAACAACTTCCTTCTGCCTTGGCAGAGCTGGGTATCATCCATCTGTATAGTATGGTCTTCTCATCAGAATACCAGGCAGCTATGATGGAATTGTTCAAAGAAGGGAAAGTGAGGATTCTAGTGTGTACTAATGCTGCAGGAATTGTAAGTAGAAACTTTCAGAGATATGGCAATTTGCTCACTGAATGACAGGGCTGCAATATTCCTGATATTGACATTGTGGTACAATGGAAACTACTATCTACAGTATCTATCAGAGTAACATACTCAGTGACACCATTTATGTATAACTACTTGTATATTTGTACCTATTAGAGTAATATACTACTATACATCAGTACACTAATTATCACAGGAAGTTTTTGGACTAGCTCACCTCAGCAACACCATTTGTGTGTAACCACTGAGGAAAAGCTACCCAATCGCTATCCTTTTATAAGTGTGAAAATACCCCCATCAAAACTGTATAGTTACTTTCTTTTTGGGAACAATTGGCAGGGTGGTGAGGTAGACAAGCTACATAGAATGGTCAGTGTGACCTTTTGGAAATGGCAGGATGAGCAAAAGGAGAAGTGGTGAAAAGAGAGAAAAGATAAGTAAAAATAGAAACATCACATTTGTCATGTCTCCTCCAATACTCTCTCAGACATGACAAGTCTCTGTCTTCATCTGCTATTCTTTGTTCTATCCTTGTCTTCTCAATCTGTCAATCCCATCTCCTCAGTCTTCCTCCTCGTAGCATCACATGGCAATATCTTTGTAAATATATCTGTAATGTTGTTCTTACTCTCAATGTATATTGGTGTAAACTCCCCTTTCTCTGCTTTTTCCTTCACAAAATAATACTTGACTGATATGTGTTTCATTCTCTTATGACCATGGTATATTTTAGTTAAGTTGATTGCTCCTTAGTTGTCAATGAAAATAGTGACTAGTCAGGGTTGTGGGAGTAGAATTTTATCCATAAATCCTGATAACCACATTGCCTGCTATACTGCTTGTGCTAGGGCCATGTATTCTGCCTCTGTTGTTGATGTTGCTATACTCTCTTAGTGTCTTGTTGCCCATAATACTGGTCTACCTCCCATGAAGAACATGTGTCCCTTAGTCAATTGTCTAGTGTCTCAGTCATTGGCATAGTTGGAGTCCACATATCTGTATGGTTGGAGTGTTGTGCCTCATTGGTAGGTGATTCTGTAGTGGATTGTGCCCTTAATATAAACTAACACATGCTTGAGTGCTTTTTTTTTTTTTTTTTTTTTTTT
>KQ963276.1:0-25745 GCA_001563735.1 Leucoagaricus sp. SymC.cos | reverse complement strand
TCATCTGGCGTAACTTCAATGGCTTCTTTCGCGACGAAAAGCTCCCTCAATTCACAAAAGGTGGAGTCATCTCATGACGTCTCTCCTTGTAATTCTTTACCATCATCACCGTTCAAACTCTAGAGACAGCCCCCGATGCGTACAAGTTTCTTACCACCTTCCGACCAAAATCTACCCGAAATACTTCCTCTGAGTATGATCCCAGAGTTTCGAAAAAATCCAACAGCCAGTTATCGAGATATAAAACTAGTTGGCTTTGCTTGTCCTCGACTGTACCCCTATTCATATTACCCCCCTACACCAGTTTCCCAGCATTACCCCAGGGTGCCGTGGAATCACCATACACCCTACCAGGGTTATCCAAGTACACCAACACCTGGTCATTTATGGCACCGATGGCCCCTATGCATCCTCATCCAGCATCATCTTCGAGTTCTACACCTACCTTTATTCAGTACCAGCCCCCTCCAGCTCCATTTTAAATAAATAAATAGTAACTTTATTGTGTTTAATGATTGCAGAAATACATGAGAGTTGAGAATGAAATTTATCTGTAGAGTGTTGAAGCTGGGTGAGTGAGGAGTGGAAGCAGAATAGTGAGCAAGCCAGAGAGGCTCACATGAAATTTTGCTAAGTCCCTGTCATGCTTGGCTGCCTCACAAAAATATGTCCATTTCTCCCAGTCCTTCTGCAGCCTTCACACTTTTCAAGGTCTGACATATGTTTTAGGAAATAGTTGTGCTTGTTTGTCTGATGAGCCTCTTTTCTTATTTGTCATTTGCTCTCAGACCGTGAAGTCTACAGAAGTGACTGGTTGTGAGTCTAGTGATATGCCACTAAGGGGTTCACAAATTGATTTTGCATGGGGTACTGGGTCTGGTTTTTTTAATCACTAGCATCTTGTTACTAAGGTACTTGTAATTGTGCTGCTGATTTGTCTTGCACAATAACAATGGTGCACAACCAGTTCTAGAGAACCACTTGCTGAGACACCAACCAATGAGAAGATAAATTGAGAAGATGAATTAAGAAGAAAACTTGGGCATGGTGCACCTTTTCTAATTCTACCTTTGTTGGATTGTTGCAGGAGGATCTCCTTGACTGTGAGACCATTCACAAATTCTGAGAGCAAGAGGGAGATAGAGGATCGAAGAGAAAAAAAACTGGTATCCACAACCTGGCATTGCTGGGTGTGTTATACTCCTTTCCATTCATCCCATTTTATTTTTGTCACCTACCCAAATTGGCATTCCAATTCCCCTTCTCATTGTTCTATTTATTATGAGGTATATAAACCCACTAGCTACTTCTGTTCCATAGTTTAGTCTTGTTCAGCTATCACCTCAACTATTTGGACTCTATGTTTGGGCAAGGCTTAGCCCTTAAGCATTTCTCTGTCGATCCCTTTGCATAGGCCCAAGTCTGTATAGACAGCCTCCCTAAAAGGGTTGTTCGGGGAACGATCCCTAGCATGGATAACAAAAGACTAAACTTGCTAGAATGTTCAACTTGATTCAGCTCTTAGCTGCCTGTTACCTTCCGACCAAAATCTACCCGAAATACTTCCCGTTTCCGTGGCGAAAAGCTGCAGCTCCTTTTGAAAGGCATGCAGATCTCCACTGCGCTGACCATGGGTCTACTCGCTTGGGACGCGGGCGATCGTCCCTCCGCCGCTAGATACTATGAGGAAGGCTTGGAGGTCATTGAAGCGCTCCCCCAGCGCGTAAATCGTTTGGACACTGCACAGCCCAACCTAGAGAAGTGGATAGCTACCGATTCCGAGCACCTCAAGTCCAACCTCAATGCCCTCAAGCATAATGATAACATACAGTCCAGGGGCCAGCCCACTTTGCGCAAGGACGTTACCAATATACCTCACACTCGAGTCAAGGCTGATGGATCAGTTTCGTTTCGTGTGGGCATGCAAATCTCGACGGATGCATGCGCGAAATGTGGAGTACGAGGAGTGAAGTTCTCGCGATGCGGGGCATGTAAGAAGATCGCATGTGAGTCGTTGTCGTCCTTCGGACAGTAATACTATATGTTCAGTCCCTTTCATGTACAGATTGTGGAACTGAGTGCCAGCGAGCTGATTGGAAGTACGTTGCCCTGGGCACGGCTGTTGTGCTTGTTTGTCTGATGAGCCTCTTTCCTTATTTGTCATTCGCTCTCGGACCGTGAAGTCTGCAGAAGCGACTGGTTGCGAGTCTACGTCTGCATCTGGAGAGGGGGCCTCTTCCAGATTAAAGTTTAGAACGAGTACATATTTAAGATCCGAATGACAAGAGTACCGATTTGGACAGCGGCTCATTCGGCATTAAATGACCTTTCCTTTTGCGTAAATTTAGAATCTGTGTCCAGTTTTCCAGACCTTACGGACGGTCATCCAGTATTCGACTAATTTGCCTCACGGGCCTTGCTACTTACGCGCCTCTTGTCGACTCACGTGCGCCTGATTTTCGAACACATTCATCTGAACCAGCACCTTCATCGATGTCTGCCTTATCTATCTTCAGGGACGCAGAAACAGCCTACTCCCGTGGCAAACCTGATGATACTTTTGAAAAGTACCAAAAGGCCATCAAGAAACTGATCAGGGACGAGAACCTCTTCCAGAAAGTACCTGGTGTTGGTCCACAGCTACCTGATTTCCCTCAAGAGCTTCTCGGTGTCATCTGGCGTAACTTCAATGGCTTCTTTCGCGACGAAAAGCTCCCTCAATTCACAAAAGGTGGAGTCATCTCATGACGTCTCTCCTTGTAATTCTTTACCATCATCACCGTTCAAACTCTAGAGACAGCCCCCGATGGGTACAAGTTTCTTACTACCTTCCGACCAAAATCTACCCGAAATACTTCCCGTTTCCGTGGTGAAAAGCTGCAGCTCCTTTTGAAAGGCATGCAGATCTCCACTGCGCTGACCATGGGTCTACTCGCTTGGGACGCGGGTGATCGTCCCTCCGCTGCTAAATACTATGAGGAAGGCTTGGAGATCATTGAAGCACTCCCCCAGCGCGTAAAGCGTTTGGACACTGCGCAGCCCAACCTGGAGAAGTGGATAGCTACCGATTCCGAGCAGCTCAAGTTCAACCTCGATGCCCTCAAGCATACGGATAACATACAGTCCATGGGCCAGCCCACTTTGCGCAAGGACGTTGCCAATATACCTCACACTCGATTCGAGGCTGATGGATCAGTTTCAATTGGTGTGGGCACGCAAATCTCGACGGATGCATGCGCGAAATGTGGAGTACGAGGAGTGAAGTTCTCGCGATGCGGGGCATGTAAGAAGATCGCATGTGAGTCGTTGTCGTCCTTCGGACAGTAATACTATATGTTCAGTCCCTTTCATGTACAGATTGTGGAACTGAGTGCCAGCGAGCTGATTGGAAGTACGTTGCCCTGGGCACGGCCTATCTCTCCTGCATTGTACTGACATGAACCTAGGAATCACAAACCATTTTGCAAGGCAAATACTGCGAAGAACACCACCTAATACTTCTGTCATTGCTTTTTCTCTTCAGACTGTGTCTTGAACAACGCACTTTTGCGAAGCTTGAGTTGAAAGCATTAATTGATTGGGCTGCGGATTCACTTAGTACATTCTGCTTTCATTTGATTATTGATCTCTGCGGAATTGCTTCTGTTGTATTTTGTCGCTGGCTGAGATTCAGCCATTGCCTTGTACCATGCGCCACTTTTCACCTCCCATGATGCATCCTGAATCGTGTCACCGGCCTCACCATCATCTGACTATTTCACCGTCACGCAAAAGGACGGTACATTGAGCGATGAGCGCTCACTGGAATGCATTTTGCGCTAATCCTCTGGGGCACAAACTCGTGGATCGCATACTTTCGCAAGGACTGCTTCGATGTGCGGATGTATGGTTCCCTATCTGAGCTGCCTAGGCAAAATTTGTCCTGATCTATTTGTGACTGGAATGAGCGACTCTAATAGAAGGCGAGATGGATTTGCGGGGGAGATACCTCAAACTCCTTGTCCTACCACGCATTTGTGGCACCAAAATGTTATTAGATCGCGCTGGCCACTGGCTTCTTAAGATCACCACCAAAATAACGTCCTCGGGTACCCTGAGCCGGAGGATGCCCTGGAACCAGAATTCCAGACTTTGGGCCAACCCGATCCCTTTGCTAGCAGCCTACTCCACACATGAAAGGACTATGGCAGGTTGCAGCATGGGATGCAGCCTGAAGCTAGAGCGTCTAGTGTTGATGTTGCATACTTCAAATCCAGACGGATGGGTTGCCTGAGTTGTAACTCTACCTGCATTGAGACGCACCATGACCCAGCTTGATGACCTTGCCTTCTCTCTTCTGGCCGCTGGTGTTGCCCAGGATGCAGAAAATAACCGCGCCTACTTATTATTCATCGACCCCGAGACGTCCTCCCTCGTATCGAGGCCTTGGTCCACTGGCGGGGGTGAGGGAAAACTCGGGCATCCTGAATTGATCGCCGAGTCCGTCCGCCCCAACTCCCAAGCATCTTACATCGTAGGACCATCCGTGCGACTCGTCGTCTACGTCTCTTCTGACGGTAAACTGCGAGTTACCGAGTTCGACGAAGACAGTGACGAATGGATTGACGACGACACCCTTCCGCAGTACATGGTACATGACCACGGCCATGTAGCTGCGATTCTTATGCCGAATGGTAGTATTCGCATAATTTTCCAGGATTCGTTGAAACATTTAACCGTTGTCGACAAGCTCGATGGCTTGTGGACTCGGACTCCCACTACGCTTCCAGTAGAACCAGCCGATAGCAGCCCTATTGGAATGTGTATTGACGGCGAGGAATTGTGCATTTTCTACGTTTCGGGCACTGACAACTGTCTGCACTACGTCGCTGGGGCAGACGGCAGCGATTGGAAGGATGAAACTTTGGTGAAGTGCGTGTTCCAGGACGAGTCAAAGCCCAAGCGGTTTGCGGTGCTGCCAGGCGTGACAAGCGAAAACTGGTTCGTACTGCTTGCGATGAGCGAGAAGAACACGTTGTGGCAATTTAAAGAGGGGATGGAGGAACTGAAGAGGTTGGGGGAGATGGACGGAACCGTGTTTAAGCCTGATGACAGCGAGGAGTGCTTCTTCTTGTTGGGAATTGCTGCTGCGGTGGCGTCTGGCGTCGGTGTTGCTGCTGCGGCTGTTGGAGTGGCTGCCGTTGTTTGTGTTATCGGTGTTAAGCTCTGGCATCGTCGTCGACCTCCTGCTTCTCTTCCGAAGCCTTCTCAACCGCGCCCCATACTCCCTTGTCATCCAAAGCCTCCTCAACCGCGCCCCACACTCCCTTGTCCCCCAAAGCCTCCTCAACCTCGTCCTACACTCCCGTGTCCCCAGCCTCGTCCCACTCTCCCGTCTCCTCCAACGCCTCCCCAACGCCGTCCTGCGCTCCCTTCCCCACAGCCTCCTCAATCCCGTCCTGCGCTCCCTCCTCCACAGCCTCCTCAATCCCGTCCTGCGCTCCCTTCTCCTCTACAGCCTCCTCAACCCCCTTCAGAAAGCCCCTCTCCTCCTCACGTCTGTCCTCCAGATTGCTATCACTACGAATACTAGGGGCACATTACTTGACGTGATGCAAGCAATACGTGTGTTGTTTTTTCCGTTATGACCTTGGCCTGCTCGGATATTACCTTTGTACTTGTATCTCTTGTATGTCGATTTTTGAGCTCAATGACCAGTTTCTGTTGAACGAGGAAAATGAGAGAAAATAGGATTAGGGAAGGACGGATCAAGATTCGACTCGACTCTGGCGGGGTCAAATAGACAGTTTCTTCCCTACCGTCGGTATCGCAGCCTTTGTTGAGGAACTACAATTGGATTGAAAAAACTGTCTGGTCATATGATGGCTCAGAGGTGTCAAATGTCGTGCGTCCCTTCCAGAGTATTGGATCATGTATGAATGACAACCTGCCAATCGTATTGCTCCCAGCAATTTCGCGTTGACCATTGACACTTGGATGGCCACGCATAGTATCGATCGTATTGCTGTATATTCACCCAGGCAAGGTAGCGCTCTGATCGCAAAACCAGACGATGCAATTAACTCAGATGCGACTATTAATCACAATGTCTGATAGTATCACAGTTCAAAAATCTGGATAACCAAAGTTCAACACGACAAGCTTGTATTGTAACATGAAAATGCAACTCACATAGGCTTCTTCTCCTTTCTCTACCAGTTTCATATTCTTCTTCAACGTCTCCTCTGCATTGGCACGCCAATCTGTCTCCATGAGCTTCGTCAAACGTCCCTTTACAGATTTCTCCGTCATATGTTCCGGAATAAACCTGCAATTTTTCTCAGGAATGAGTCGAATGATCGAGTCCATGATATCCGTACCTGTCTATGGGTGTATTTATGGCGCTCTCAATGGCTTCAAGGAATCCCGTGTAATTCTTCGCATGTACATGATATACATACGGTCGGTCATATTGAACGAGCGTCGGATGCTGCGTATCCCACTTCGATTTATCCCAAGGATCCTCATGATCCCAACCAGAAATCTATCAAACGTCAATGCCATCAACTTCATTCTCATCACAGAATCACTCACCGGATTCAAGAACGGTACACTCAAACACAACGCATCAATAGGCGAAGGACTCCAATGCGGATTTGCCATCCCAATCATCAACTTGCTATTACGAACTTGATCATAAAAGTCCTCAGTCGACTGCATACCAAGGTTGAACACCCCGTTCTCGTGGTCTTCGATATCCAGGATCTCTTCTTTGATATCTTTCCCCCAGCCGAGGTAGTCGTTATCGAGGAGCCAGCCACCGACGAAGTCGATACCGAGTTTTTCGTGAACGAGCGGGAAATATGTTCTGTTCCATGCGAATCTGTGATGGTAGACGTAGAGAATTTGTTTCATCAGCATCCAGACTTGATTTTTTCGCTTTTCGAGAGGAACGACGGGGATTTTGGTACAACTTTCTTCTGTGGAATATCTATGGTACGACAAGCTCAACAAAACCCATTGAAGAAGATGCTCGTGCTTACCCAATATACTGTATCGGACTGGCGTCGAAATCCTGGAAAGCCTCGTCTGGATTGGCGGCGAGGAGCCATTTGCCTTTCATGGGATAGTTCTTGTCCCCTAGTCGGTGATTCGGCCAGTAACTCATTTCGAATAGCTTCCATGCTGGAATTCCCATTGGGTTCTCTGGACCTTTGACGCAGTTCTTGTCGAGATGACACTGTCCCGTTTCGCTGCGGATGATGACCTTCGGAGATGGAGATCAGTGGTCGATTGTACGGCTTTCATGAAGCAGAAACTTACCTTCACAAGGTCTGGCATCATGCGATATTGAAATAGTGTTTCGCCTTGAGGATGGAGTTAATGATGCATATATGCGCGGTAATCAGACAAGACATACTGAAATCAGAAGAGAACAATGTCGTGTAACCAAGTCCGCGGAGATTCTTGTACTGATATTCAGCGGATATCAGGTTAGAGTAGGATGGCATGAACACGATGGCAGCATACCATTGACATTCCCCTGAATGAGAATCCTGTCAGCAAATGGATACCCGCGAAAATCGCGGAGATTCTTGTACTGATATTCAGCGGATATCAGGTTAGAGTAGGATTGCATGAACACGATGGCAGCATACTATTGACATTCCCCTGAATGAGAACCCTGTCAGTAAATGGATACCCGCGAAATGTGACAAGCTATTACTCACCAGATTCCTTCTCCGCCCCGAAAACCACGTACGACAGCATCTTGGATCCAGCTGTCCGCAAGAAGAGCGACTTTCTTCTGGTTTGGTCCACAGTTATTGAGTGCCATACACGAGTGAAGATCACGTAGAGCTTTTGAATTCCATTCGTGAAAGTCCTTTCGTTCTGGGTCCGGCGAGGAGAACAGTTGGTTGAGAGCGGAGGGCGCTTCGACATAGGCAGGACGAGGACTCTGCACATCGTAAAGTGCAGGATATGACAAATTCGCACTGGGCGTGGGATAAGCCATTTTTCTCCAGTTGTTCAACTTGAGTGCGTGATGGATTGCCCTTTGGATATCATCCTGGCGCTGCGAGGAGAAGGCATACAGGGAGAGACAAGTGCAGATGACCAGGGCAGGGAGACCAACACAGACTACCTTTACAAGTGTAGCATGAGTGACAAGCATTCTGCCAGAGAGAGGAAAGATGAAGGCAAAAAAGATGAGGCAGCATATATATGAACATAGTGGATAAAAATAACCAGTGTCGAAGAGACTCAGCGGATCAATTTCATCTTTGAACAAACATGGACCAACACCATCACCAACCCTCTCAACGCCACCATGTCCTCCAAGCGCAAATGGGACCAGCAGGGACCAGACGACCAAGGCGCATCCAAGGCAGCTAAAACAGAAGACCCAAAATCAACCTCAAATGCGGCGGCGGCAGCAGCCGCCATCGCAGCCAAAATAGCCGCCCAATTCGCAAATGGTGGAGGCGTCGGTGGTGGTTTGACGCCTTATGAAGGCGAATTCACACACGACATTGATATCAACGATGTCAGAAACAGATATCTCCTCACAAAGGGCTCTACCCAGGAGCAGGTGTGCTCTACTTTCTGACTTATCTCATCCGTCATTCAGGCTTGTTCTTACTACAGATTCACGAAGAAACAGGTGCATCCGTGGGCACTAGAGGAGTATGGTATCCAGATCGTACCAAGGCGACGGCGAAGGATCCACCATTGTACATCCACATCTCGGCCAACTCGAAGGACGTACTCCAGAAGGCCATAGATAAGGTCAATGAACTGATAACGATGGATTTGGGCTCGTTGGTGGAGAAAAATGACAAACAAAGAGAGCGGGTGTGTCATTCTTTTACTCCGTTCTTTCTTGCACACGTTGCTGATAATATGGCAGAGGAAATGGCCGGAGGAGAAGCTTCCCATTGGACTCGAGTCGATTCGCAACTTTAACATCCGTGCTAAAACCGTTGGGCCTTCTGGCAGCTACATGAAACACATTCAGCAAGAAACTAGCACTCGTGTCCAGATCAAAGGAATTGGGTCTGGATTCATTGACCAAGAAGTGAGCCTCCTGATACTTCTTCTCGACCGTTTTTACCAACTTCGTTAGACTGGCCAAGAAGAACCTGTTCCGATGTACATCCATATCACGTCTGTCCATCTTTTTGTCTTTGTTACTCCTTAATGACTATCCGTTCTACCAGGGGCCCAGAAGAAGGCCAAGTAGCTCGCGCAAAAGTACTAGCCGATGATTTACTGGAGGTCCTTCATCAAGAATATGCAAAGATGCAAACCTTTATCCAACAACAACAGATGGAACTTCACCAAGCCCAGCAGCAGTATGCTTATATGAGTGGATATGCCCCTCCCCCACCGTCCGCACCTCCTCCTGGTGACCAACCTCCTCCGCCTCCACCAGATGGCAGCGCTCCACCACCTCCACCACCTCCAGATGGTTCAGCCTCGGCGTACTCCGCACCCCCTGCACCAACTGACAAAGAAGCGTATGCTGCCTACTGGTGCGTACATCTCTCGTATACAAAAGCTCCACGTGTGCATTAATTCACCTTACCCTCAAATAGGAGCACATACGGCTACGACGTCAACTCGAAAGAGTTCAAAGACTGGCAGGAAAGCCAGCAGCAACAATACGCCCAATACTACGCCGCCTACGCGACTGCAGCATCAAACCAATCGCCTCCGCCACCTCCTCCCCCAGCTTAACCTCTTTTCTTCCCATAGTACCAGGGACTAGATAGATAGATTTCTAATAGTCCAAGATCTAAGAGAACGAATAGACAAAATCTTTTTTCTCACGCATCTCCTTGTCAACTCATTCATGTCCTCTGCTGTCACAGTCCTCTGGGCGTTTCTCTCCCTCACAACCCTCCTAGCTCTCTACATCTATACCAATGACAGAAAAATAACCCGCCTACCTGATAATTATGACTCCTTCACGACTAAGACTCGCACCACCACTGGCGAAGTTCGCGCAACCGCCGCGAGGCTCGCAAAGCGCCCACCAAGTATAGATGATCAACTCCCGCCGAAAACCGGGAGGAGATACATTGTAGTTGGCGGGGTAAGTCCTGTCACCCGCCCATAAACTAAATGTTGTGATTCTATGATTTCTCCAGGGCGGTTTCTTGGGTGGCTGGATCGCTACCCAGCTGCTGGACAGAGGCGAACATCCCACCCATATCCGCCTCCTCGATATCCGTCCTCCTCCAAGTATCACCCTCCAAAACGCTCTCAAGCGTGGCGTCCAGTTCATCCCAGTTAACGTCTCTGACACTTCTGCCGTCTGTGCGGCTTTCTCCTCTCCCTGGCCATCTTCCGTACCTCAAAGCACCGAGATCACCGTCTTCCACACCGCCGCTAATATCCGCTTCTACGAGCGATACACCTGGCAACTACCTCTTTCAGCCAAAGTGAATGTGGACGGTACGAAGAATGTCATAGATGCCGCCAAGAAGATTGGTGCTACGACGTTGGTGTATACTTCCTCCGGAAGCGTTGGGATTCGCAGCAACAGGTTTCTTCTATGGCCATGGGAGCGTTCCCCCAGATTTTTCACTCAAATCATTCGAGACGAAGACCAAGAGCGCGAGAGGACATGGAAACACGAAGACTTTTTCTCCAACTACGCCGCAAGCAAGAGCATAGCCGAACGTCTCGTGCGAGGAGCCAACAAACAGCCAATCCACTCAGACGCCTCATCCCCTCCCAAAGTTCTTCTCACAGGTTGCATCCGCCCAGGAAACGGCATATTCGGTCCCCGAGGAGATATGCTCTGCGGTGCCTACGTCGCTCGTAAAATGAATCCAACCTGGATCCAAGGACTCATCTCATCGCACTGCTACGTCGAAAACTGTGCCCTGGCACATCTCCTCTACGAGCAGCGTCTCATCGCGCTCTCCCACTCCAACCCCAACTCGTCCACTACTCTACCCGACATAAGTGGTCAAGCATTCAACGTCTGCGATCCCGGATCAACACCCACAAATGGTGACGTCTTCACCACTCTCACCACTCTCACCAACGGTGAATGTCACTTCCACTTCCTCCCACCGACATTCATGCTTCTCTTCGCCTACCTCATCGAATTCTACTACACTCTCCCATCCTTTTTCAACACCTACCTCAAATTCCCTCGTATAACAGGGAACTTGATCAACCTCCAACCATCCCTTTTCTCTTTAACCCAAATTCATCTTATATTCGATGATTATCGTGCTAGACTTGAACCTGAAAAAGGTGGATTAGGGTATAGAGGTGCTTGGACGACGTTGGAGGCATTGCATAAGACTGTGGAGGAACATTATAAGAGTTTGAGTGATGGGAGTGTTAGAGCTGATAAGGCTGGAATTAATTTGGATTTTAAGTTTGGGTTTGGGTGGGGGAGGAAGAGGAGTAGTACAAAGAATGCCGTTGGTGGGACGGTTAAACCGAAGGTTGTAGAAGCGGTTGAGGTGTCTGGGAAGGAGGTCGTGGATGCTTTAGCACCCGTTGAAGTCGTCAGTCTTCAGTAAGATGTTTGAATCACCGCATTTTTATTCGCTTAGCATATTTTTATGATTACAGTCTATAACGTAGACTAGGTAGCTGGAACTATAGTGTTACAGGACAACCGGAATGTATATATACCACCTGTAAATGAGACAACTCGTCAACATTACAGCTCTTCATCACAGGACGAAATGCGGGGTAGCGAAGGGGAAAAGAATCAGAAAAGCCATGTTTTCATATCACCCACCCATGTAGACTCCCACTCGCGGACCGACCAGTAACAACAATGTTCACCAGAACGGTAAACACCATCACCACTGAACCTCATCCACACCACGAGGGTATGAACAAGGTGGCCACGAGCAGAAATCGCAAACAGATGGGATAATTTCAAAGAATGGATGAACTTTGTTTTCGTCACGGGCTCGCGTCGAGAGCCGTGGTGCAAGAAAGAAGGGGGTGTGTATGCAGATGAAATGATTGCTCACATCGAATATCTAGGGTAGGGAGGGAAAATAGTCAGTAAATTGACTCGGAACAGCGGAAGGAGGATGAAAGGTCAGAAAAAAAATTTGGTATAAAGTTGTCCACAAGAGGTTGACTCTCTCGTTCGGAAGCAGAACTGAAATAATGGTTCATCAGAAAACAAAAATGGATATGGACTCACTTTTACACGCGTCTCAACGATGGACACAAAGAACAACGGACAAACACGTAGAAAGAAACAAACGGAGGTTTTTATCAATCAACCAGATCCAAACTCCGATCGGTGATTTCCGAAGCCACTACACCTCTTTCAACAAAAAAACTTTTACTCCGTGGCTCAATTCGTTCATCGTTCATCTCGTGTTGATCACACGCATCGAATAACGACTAGGTGAGGGCTCGTTTCCATCTTATTTTTTTTCCCTGTCTTCTTGATGATATCCATCCATTCCGAGTTGGTGATCTTTTTTTTCTCGAAAAAGAATGAGCCAACACTCGAAACATGCATCACCAACTGACCAACTTCTAAACATTCATCTTCTCCTTTCTTCCTCTTGTCTCCCACTCCTCTCTCTACCTTATCATCATCCTTGATGCGAGCCGCGCGCTTACATGCCATTTGCTTTCCTAGGATCCTTATGTGAGTCTTTAACCTTGACTCTTCTACTCGTGTGGACGACGGAGGCTTGTGACGACAACCTGTTAGTGGGCGACACCTCAAAAATATGGGCCCTTTGCTAACACGCACCACCCGCTGAAGCATCACCTGTCCATCCCCTTTCCTCTACCGCGACTCTTTCTGGTTTTGTTGAACTGACATTGTTGTCTTGTACCTCAGTCTGTCCTGTCCTTGAAACGTTGGAGTGTCCTAAGAAGGTGAGCGCTCGCTTTTGATCTTGACCCCGATGATGTTCGAGACAATTTCTACAAGCATATGTCCGATCTGTATGAAGGACAAAATGTTTTTCTGAGGGGCCTCTTCTCCACAACTTCGTGAATCCTTACTGACTAATCTTTCCGCAGGTAGTTGCTTATCTAGATCATTCATGTACTTGCCTAGTCCACAAAATACCAAATCGCGTTTTACATGTCTAGTACATATGCGAGCATAATTACAACAAGCAAAATTCAAGGCACATGATATATCACAGACGAAAAGATCCAAGTCTGAAAATCAATATTGAGCAGGGGGTGGGGGGGAATCGTCCTTGTATTTCCCATCCAATCCTAAAGATAAAACCATCCACCGGTATCCACAAGATCAACATAGAGGGTGGGATAAAAGTAAAGGTATGAAGTGGAGATATATGAAGAGATATGGATAGTGTTATACCGTTGAGAAAGCAACGTTAGCCAATAGCGCCACCCAACAAGAAAAGAGGGGAAAGCAATTCTTTGAACGAGAGGCTAATCAATACTGACCGGTTGCCCCGTAGTACTGTGGGGCTTGCGGCTGAGGCGGCGGCATAGGCGAATGAGAGTAGTGGCCTTGGTGCGATGGAGGTCCGGATTGGTAAAGCGGCTCGTAGTGTCCTGCACCGACATCTGCACGTCGTGTGCGATCAATGAACTATTTCAGGCAGAGTAAAGAGAAGACAACGACGTACAGTGGAAGCCACCCATCCCATATCTCTCCTCCGCCTGCATCTTCTTGTAAATCAACCAGAAGGCATGTATATGACCCGGTAAATAACCCAAACTAGAACCAGATAAGCACACTAAAACGAACCAGAATAAAAAGACTTACATGGTAAGCAAGATGTTAATGAGGAGGTCGCAGCCACAACCAGTGATAATAAAGGCTGCTGCAGGAGGAAATATGATTGCGACGATGATAAGAACGACGTCTGAAGCTTTGACCATGATTCTGTGTTGAGCTTGAATCTTCACTGCTGCGGCTCTCAGCTCAAGCTGCATCGCCACGTAATATACGTCATGTCGGTTTCCCTCACGTGACCATACCCAATCGGGAGTGCTTACTCACGCTGTGCAGCCACCGTGGTGACCGAATGCCGTAGCAGGGACGCCTATCAGTTCATATTTCCAAGGAGAGATAGTGAGAGCTCTGTTGTATATAGTTGTCAAACAAACTTTAACGCCCCCCTATAGACCTCCTACTGCCGGATTAATCCTCATGGCACCAGCGCCATACGTATGGGATCTACTGTCTCCAAGCCCCACTAACGCCCGCTTTTCCTGCGGGTTATATTCGCTCTATACAACGTCACAAATTGAATCGAGCGCTTGATACTACATCAGTGTATTCACGAGAGGAAACCTTGAATCCAACCTTCAGAGTGAGGACAAGGCGAAGTATGGCTAATCTTACCGGCCTTCATCAACTTCAAGTAAGCCATAATGCACCGCAACCAGGTACACTTGACTGTTCCGAGGAACAGGAGTCGAGGCTATTTTTTGAAACTCCCACCAGGACAGCGCTGAACAGCAACTCGATGGCAACGCTCTCATGTTTTCCTCTATCGCCATCCTAACAGCCTGTATCCTTCAGAACGCAGAACCTTCTACACAGGTGATTGTGCTTATATCTGGTACCCGAGATCTCCCAGGAATTGGCTCGCGATGAAATCTAGTTGAGTCCAGGTCTCCAGTCAACCGACACCTGAAAGCCGAAAGCCTTGGATCACCGGATTCTGTCACACGCTTGTTCAAAGCGGGTGTAGAAGGGCCACCAGAATCTGATTGATCGTGTTTATCGCTGTTGGCGTCTACATTTCGAATTACCTTTCTTGGTACGGGGATACTCGCAAGTACGAACGTGTTTCCCGCATACAGGCTCATACAGGATATAGATAGATGACAACGCCGCCCATATTAACGCGTCAAGTCGAAACTTCCCTTTCCTTTCGCCCCACCGACGTGTTGCGAAAAGGCTTTGGCTTTAAACGTGTTTCTTGACGATGTCGAGCTTTCGGGAAATCTGGCACTGTAAGTTACATATCGAGTAGTATTTTGCATTTCAACAGTCCCTCATCTGTGTCGTCTCAATAGCTTTCTCGGCAGACGAGCGACGCAACATGTAAGCTACATCTCGTGCACGCGAGCCTCTTGTTGAGCTAGTACAACTTTTTCTTTAGGGGTATCTATGTTGCCGGTATCATTTGCTATAAACTCGGTCTTGAGTTTTTCAATGGGTCCATCACAGCTCTCGCCTCTGACCGGTTCCAGGCAGGCAATACCTTCTCGAAGCGTGAGTCTTCACCCGTTCCCCGGTTTCAACATACTAACGCCATCCTTCCCAATCAGTTGGTGCAGCTCAGGGCGTCAACCAGGCCGCTCAATGTGTCGGTGCAATTTTAATAGCGCCATTAATTAAACGGTGGCCTACACGTGCTGTACTCTCTGCCGCAGTCGCGTTATTTGGTCTTATGACTATGCTCCTCCTCATTGTCGATGCTGCGACTGGTATGTCCATAGTTTCTCATTTCTCCGGACGGACTGATGAACACTTTACGACGTGTTTTGTAGGCGGAAAAATGAAGCCAGCAGGTGCAACAGCTTCAGTGTACGGTGACTGGAACCCTAACCTTGTACGATCTCATCATGCATTCAAGATTTGCTAATATTCTAATTATATCCAGATCTTCGTCGTCTGGACCCTTGCTGGAATAGCTTACGGAATGGTCGAGCTCATCCGTCGTGTCATGTAGGTCCAATTTAGTTATCTGTGGCGGCGGTGCATATTGACGCTCTTTCTTACAGTCCCGTTGATATTGTGGGTGGACACGTCAATAAACTTCGTCGAATGGATGCTCTCGTTGTGAGTGTATTGTGACTTCGAAATGGTCGCTTTTCTCACGTCTCTTCCAGCATGTCCTATATGGTAAAACCATCAGAAATGCCTGGGGAGAGGTTTTCTGACATTTCTCAGAGGTCGGCGGGACCATCGGTGCATTCTCATCATCCGTTGCAATTTCTCGTTGGGGCAACAACTTCTCTTTCTTCCTCAGCCCCGGTATTGGTGGACACGTCAATAAACTTCGTCGAATGGATGCTCTCGTTGTGAGTGTCTTGTGACTTCGTAACGGTTGCTTTTCTCACGTCTCTTACAGCATGTCCTATATGGTAAAACCATCAGAAATGCCTGGGGAGAGGTTTTCTGACATTTCTCAGAGGTCGGCGGGACTATCGGTGCATTCTCATCATCCGTTGCAATTTCTCGTTGGGGTAACAACTTCTCTTTCTTCCTCAGCCCCGGTATGTATTACGCCCCTAATCTAGTATGACCTATCTGGATGTTTTCTAATCTACTCAACTGCTTAGTTTTCTTCATTATGGCTGCAGGTATCTGGGTCACCATTAGCACCCTGAATCACACCTCTTATCATCGCGAGGATAGCGATGTCGGCCTTGGCGAGGTTGAGGGAAAATCCAGCTATCTCACTCAGATCATTCAAGGCACTTGGGGCTTCGTTCAATCCATTTGGATTGGTGGTGCACTCGTCTTATTCAATAGACGATTTATTTGTAGGTTCAATTAGTACATACGAAATTGCATGGTCCTAACGTAGCTGCGGGATATAGGGCTCCTCCCTTCATAGTCCGTATTCTTCAAGTTCAATTAAGAACCTTGACTGACAGAGCACAGTGCCCTCGCTCTTTATCTTCACAGGTTCCTCGAATCAACACTTGCCCCCGCATTTGCGAAACGTGTCCTTAATAATTCTTCCTGGTCGCAGATCATCGTTGGAGGTTCCAATTTTGGCGAACTTCTCGGTGCACTCTCCGTCTTTTTCTTGTCTGATCTCATCACCACACCGGTAAGTGGCGTTACAAACTAAGCTCAGCGCCTCAGTTTTCATCTCTCCCAGCTTCCTTGGCTTCGTTTAGACGCCATAGCTCTCAACCTCGTTTGGCTCCTTCCCTACTACTCAACTCGTGCTGTTCAGGGCGATGCCCACTATGCTTGGAGAATAGCTGCTTGTTTCATCCCCATCTCTTATGTGAGTCATGACGGGAGATCTGAATTGTAGAACATGGCCTAAAATATTGCTCCAGGCATGGGCTGCTGGCGACGTGTCCTTGTCAGCTTACATCCAAGCAGCACTGTCTGAAAACCAGATCAGTAAGTTCTAACAGAAACCTGATCCGAACGATGTATTCCTAACGCACATGCCCTCGAATCTCAAGCCCACAAGAATATCTCACTGTTGGGAGCTGTTATGGCCTTCTTATACTCGACTTACATCGTTTTATATGCTATTCTTGGTACGGTCTTGGGCAAAATCATCGATAACGATTTTGTCAGGTTCGGCAATATTCAAAGTTCCTTGGTCTGTGTTGGAGGGTGAGCTAATGCCGCGCCTTGCCGTTCTTGACCATCCATCATTGACCGTTGTCTTTTTTTTTTTTACTGCATTACGACCAGAATTCACTATTCTGTGTGCTGCGGAGTCATTTTTATCGCTACGCTCATCCCGCTTGGTGCTTTTTCCCTGAACCCAAAAGTCATTGGCACCATCGGGGTTCCGCGTGGTACCTTCCGACCATTTTCGGCAGATGAATCGCTTGACGCTTTGGAAATGGATCCACAGTGGCAGAAGAAGTGCATAGAATCTAGGTAGATTAGTTTTTCGTTCGCTGGCTTTCGTTCT
The DNA here is from genome assembly GCA_001563735.1 of Leucoagaricus sp. SymC.cos. Lineage (NCBI taxonomy): Eukaryota > Fungi > Basidiomycota > Agaricomycetes > Agaricales > Agaricaceae > Leucoagaricus > Leucoagaricus sp. SymC.cos. The sequence continues at coordinate 8,142 of KQ963276.1, read as the reverse complement.
TTATTATGTATGTAGATACCCGTGGATCGTTTCTCCTTCTTAATATTACGTAGGATATGTACTATAACTTTGTAAAAATATATCCTGGCGGGCACGCGACAACTGACGGCTGCTCGGTCTTCGATATGCGGGATGGTGTAACCGAAATCGTGTTCTAGTTCAGTTCCTCCCTTGCTATAGCTAGTTGGTGAGGTGATGAGGATGAGGTCAGCAACTCAGATGACTGCATTCACCTCGTCAGCATAAGACACTCGTGCCTTAGATCTGACAAATACTGGCGCTTCGAGAGCTCCAGTCGCAGGCTTCCTGGGAGGGTGTGATACGCACGACGAGGTATAAATAGACTTCGTGGGGGACTGGTGACGTTCGTAAGTAACCCCCACACTCCTCGATTACTGTACTTGATTATCATAACTGCACAGATTACCATGGCATCGTACGCAATCCGAAAGAAAGGGGTCTTGAATCTTCCTGGGATCACAAATGCGACCAAGTCGTTGACGGAAAAGTTGTTGTTGCAAGATGCAGAGAAACATCACTGTTACTTCCGTGCTCCCGGTTTGCATAACCACTTGAGTCATCAGTGCGTCTCTTCACTTCTTTGTCTTGCTTGAGTACCTGACTAACATGCGGTCGCCCTGTTCTAATCATCCTGGTATTCTGCCTTAGGGTTTTGGCGGCATATGACATGGGTGCTTCCATTGGCGTCGTCCAAAAGATATATGACATGAATGCGAGTTCTCAAAGGCCGATATATCTTGAGGAAAAGGACGCGGTTTACAGTCCCGTTGATATTGTGGGTGGACACGTCAATAAACTTCGTCGAATGGATGCTCTCGTTGTGAGTGTCTTGTGACTTCGTAACGGTTGCTTTTCTCACGTCTCTTACAGCATGTCCTATATGGTAAAACCATCAGAAATGCCTGGGGAGAGGTTTTCTGACATTTCTCAGAGGTCGGCGGGACTATCGGTGCATTCTCATCATCCGTTGCAATTTCTCGTTGGGGTAACAACTTCTCTTTCTTCCTCAGCCCCGGTATGTATTACGCCCCTAATCTAGTATGACCTATCTGGATGTTTTCTAATCTACTCAACTGCTTAGTTTTCTTCATTATGGCTGCAGGTATCTGGGTCACCATTAGCACCCTGAATCACACCTCTTATCATCGCGAGGATAGCGATGTCGGCCTTGGCGAGGTTGAGGGAAAATCCAGCTATCTCACTCAGATCATTCAAGGCACTTGGGGCTTCGTTCAATCCATTTGGATTGGTGGTGCACTCGTCTTATTCAATAGACGATTTATTTGTAGGTTCAATTAGTACATACGAAATTGCATGGTCCTAACGTAGCTGCGGGATATAGGGCTCCTCCCTTCATAGTCCGTATTCTTCAAGTTCAATTAAGAACCTTGACTGACAGAGCACAGTGCCCTCGCTCTTTATCTTCACAGGTTCCTCGAATCAACACTTGCCCCCGCATTTGCGAAACGTGTCCTTAATAATTCTTCCTGGTCGCAGATCATCGTTGGAGGTTCCAATTTTGGCGAACTTCTCGGTGCACTCTCCGTCTTTTTCTTGTCTGATCTCATCACCACACCGGTAAGTGGCGTTACAAACTAAGCTCAGCGCCTCAGTTTTCATCTCTCCCAGCTTCCTTGGCTTCGTTTAGACGCCATAGCTCTCAACCTCGTTTGGCTCCTTCCCTACTACTCAACTCGTGCTGTTCAGGGCGATGCCCACTATGCTTGGAGAATAGCTGCTTGTTTCATCCCCATCTCTTATGTGAGTCATGACGGGAGATCTGAATTGTAGAACATGGCCTAAAATATTGCTCCAGGCATGGGCTGCTGGCGACGTGTCCTTGTCAGCTTACATCCAAGCAGCACTATCTGAAAACCAGATCAGTAAGTTCTAACAGAAACCTGATCCGAACGATGTATTCCTAACGCACATGCCCTCGAATCTCAAGCCCACAAGAATATCTCACTGTTGGGAGCTGTCATGGCCTTCTTATACTCGACTTACATTGTTTTATATGCTATTCTTGGTACGGTCTTGGGCAAAATCATCGATAACGATTTTGTCAGGTTCGGCAATATTCAAAGTTCCTTGGTCTGTGTTGGAGGGTGAGCTAATGCCGCGCCTTGCCGTTCTTGACCATCCATCATTGACCGTTGTCTTTTTTTTTTTTTACTGCATTACGACCAGAATTCACTATTCTGTGTGCTGCGGAGTCATTTTTATCGCTACGCTCATCCCGCTTGGTGCTTTTTCCCTGAACCCAAAAGTCATTGGCACCATCGGGGTTCCGCGTGGTACCTTCCGACCATTTTCGGCAGATGAATCGCTTGACGCTTTGGAAATGGATCCACAGTGGCAGAAGAAGTGCATAGAATCTAGGTAGATTAGTTTTTCGTTCGCTGGCTTTCGTTCTTTATTATGTATGTAGATACCCGTGGATCGTTTCTCCTTCTTAATATTACGTAGGATATGTACTATAACTTTGTAAAAATATATCCTGGCGGGCACGCGACAACTGACGGCTGCTCGGTCTTCGATATGCGGGATGGTGTAACCGAAATCGTGTTCTAGTTCAGTTCCTCCCTTGCTATAGCTAGTTGGTGAGGTGATGAGGATGAGGTCAGCAACTCAGATGACTGCATTCACCTCGTCAGCATAAGACACTCGTGCCTTAGATCTGACAAATACTGGCGCTTCGAGAGCTCCAGTCGCAGGCTTCCTGGGAGGGTGTGATACGCACGACGAGGTATAAATAGACTTCGTGGGGGACTGGTGACGTTCGTAAGTAACCCCCACACTCCTCGATTACTGTACTTGATTATCATAACTGCACAGATTACCATGGCATCGTACGCAATCCGAAAGAAAGGGGTCTTGAATCTTCCTGGGATCACAAATGCGACCAAGTCGTTGACGGAAAAGTTGTTGTTGCAAGATGCAGAGAAACATCACTGTTACTTCCGTGCTCCCGGTTTGCATAACCACTTGAGTCATCAGTGCGTCTCTTCACTTCTTTGTCTTGCTTGAGTACCTGACTAACATGCGGTCGCCCTGTTCTAATCATCCTGGTATTCTGCCTTAGGGTTTTGGCGGCATATGACATGGGTGCTTCCATTGGCGTCGTCCAAAAGATATATGACATGAATGCGAGTTCTCAAAGGCCGATATATCTTGAGGAAAAGGACGCGGATATTGTAGTGACCAGGGATAATTGGACGGAACATTTGGGAAATCAAAAGTAGGTCCACCTCGCCAGCTAGTAGCAACTACTATGGCTGCGTGATCGAGCATTCCTGATGAAAATTGGTCCGGTAGCGCATATGGTGCATATTTCAAGTTCTTCCGCCAGGAGATTGAGAAGTTAGGAGCTTCTGCAACCTTGGAATCGTATGTCTTCCAGCCCGAGGCCAACGACAAAGGAAAGAATATGTTGGATCGCTTCCTCAGTGGAGCGTAAGTGTGTGTGTCATTAAGCATCACGAATAGAAATTGATCCGTTTAGGGTAGGCTTCACCCATTCATTCAAGTTGGGGTATGTTCTCTTTCATTCGTTGATATGCTTCACAACGCCGATGATATCTATCTTAGTACGGCGCTGAGTTTGCAGACGATACCCTGGTAGCCACAGGTCTCGCCCAAACTGCCATCCACAAAGCCAGTCTCGCAGAGCATTTCCCGTACTCCGTGGCTTGGGGCTCCGACAACGCCCCTCCTCCTCCTCCCTCAACCGGTCCTGGAAGGCAACCCTCTGCTGGAATTTCGCTCCTCGAAGTTCTGCGTCAAGTCTGTGATTCAAACATCCTCACTCCTCCGCTCCCCTATCGGGACGAACTCCTGCTCAGTGATCGTATCAAAGGTGCAGTTGAAGGAAAGAAAGCAGCTGAGATTCTTCGACTTTCCCAACAATTCACGTCCGCCATCCCTAATGATGCTTCACAACAAGAGTTGGACGCTAGAGTCGAGGAGCTTATCTGGGTCGTGACGTTGTTAATGTTCGCTACTGGGCGAGAGGGTCGGGAGACGCGCCTGGATTTCTTCTTGATGCACCTCGTCACCAGTTCTTTGTTCTTCGAGCCGGTTTTCAGTATGCTCAAGAACTCCAGGTCCAAAGTTGCCTTGATCAGGCACTACGTACCCTATCTTATCGTCCTCACGCTCAGCAGGGGACGTCCCGTCATCCGTGCGAACCTGACGCAAGACTGGACCGAAACCCCTCGTCCAGCGGGCTGGGACAAGATTCTGGGCATTGACAAGAGTAAAGGTGCAGGTGTCGGTGATATGACGAAAGACGAGGATTACAATCCATGGCCTGTACTTGTTCAAGGAGCGATACATCATCCCGATCTGCATTTAGCAAAGGCCATGCGCACACTGATTTTTGCCGGTCAAAGGTTTGGCACCACTGGACGGGGCGAAGTTATTGGCGCCTTCAGGCCCGGAAAGACGGAGCGTGAAGAGACGTTCAAAGGAGTATCGCAGCTTGATGGATCGCTGTTCGTGAGGGCTGCGGGAGTTATGATGGATTACATGGGATGGAGTGTTAGTGGGAAAATTGCGAAGGTGAACTTCTGGGATAGGAGTGCTCTGGGGTGGGATGATGCCTGGGCGAGCAAGAATTGATTGATACTACACGATGTACATATAGTCCATTTGATCGTAAGATATGGATTTCGTGTGTATCTGATTAGACAGGACCAATGTATACGGCGGCCAATTCCATATGATAGCTCCTGGACGTCCGCAAGGAAAAGTGACAGACCAGACGTCTCGTTGACTTCCATTTCTCGATGCGTCAGTATGGTAGATGCTCCCGGCGGTCCGAATTACCACCATGGAACTCATGCTCAGAACACAAGCAGCAAACTCGGAGACGGGGGGCACAGTTAGTTTGTCAGTCTGACTGTCGCAGAATCACTTAAACACAGCAGAGTCTCGTGTTATTCGACGTGATTAACGCTCCACTATGGCAAGTACTCAACGTGGAGTTCAGAACACACACGCGGCAAACTCGGAGACGGGGGGCACAGTTAGTTTGTCAGCCTGACTGTCGCAGAATCACTTCAACACAACAAAGTCTCGTGTTATTCGACGTGATTAACGCTCCACTGTGGCAGTGAGACACTCAACGTGGAACATGTCCTCAAGGCTCAAGCGCTCATCACAAACTCGGAGATGATCAACGCACAACCTCAGGAGCGCCTTTCATTGTTTATTACCTTCTCACGCCATGCCAACCTTTACAGGGTCCATTTCAACTACTCTCTCACTCAACACGTAGCTCTCGCATAGCCCAAGAAAGTGCAGCGACGTCTCTATATCTCCGATCCTATGGTAGGTCATTCGCCTCCATTTCAACCCCTCGGAGCCCTCACTGTGTCGTAAATACCAGATGCCAATACCGCTCATTGCATAGGTGCCAAAGCTCCAGTCGTCTTGGATGAACTGGCCATCTCTCAAGATCATCAAGTACCTCTTAACGTACGGGAAACAATATAGGGCAAAATACGTAATTAATTCCGGCAGGTATATGAGCTACTTCACTGGCGAACTACGGGCTACCCTTCGGGCTGCTGATCAAAGACTCCATACCCTGTGCAAGAAGCTCTCTCTACCATGACTGCTCGTGCAATGGGCGTTCCTGTTCCGCGAATTCTCTTATATGCCTCGCTTGGACACCTAAAAGGTGGATATATCCTTATGACCAAGGTACCCGGCGACACCCTTTGGCATGTTCAAGAATCATGCAGCGATGAAGTGGATGATATCTTGGCAGAGGTGGGGGAATGTCTGCAGCAAATGCAACAATCCTCGGGTCCATATGGACGCGCCATTTGCGGTATTGATGGTCAGACGCTTTACAATTGGTTTGGCCCCTACGGCAACTGTGATAGACTCGAAAGTCCCGAAAAATACCATGACCTTATACTCAAATGCGCCTTTCCGGTCAAGTTTCCGGTCAAGTTGGAACTCGAAGACGAGTTCGCAAGTGCTTGTAAAATCATGGAAAGGGACAGCTCTTATCGAGCCGTATTTGCACATGGGGATCTTCACCTGAGTAACATTATAGTGAAGGACGGTCGCTTCATCGGAATTATTGACTGGGAAGCTGCCGCTTGGTGAGTCAAAGTCCGGTAAATCCTGACTAAAGCTTCTGTTCATGGCAATACTCTAGGTTTCCGGAATATTGGGACTTCGTTAATCCCATGTCGATGTGGCCCAAGGCCTGGAACTGGGCTCGGGAGTGGATGTACTCCGTGCCAGGGGGAGAGGAATACGACCAAGAACGTGAATCATGGACTCAAAAATGTGGACTTGCTGGTTATGCGATTCATTGAACCATCATATATGGTCTTCCATTCTTGAACGAGTTACTATTCGTTTTCATGCACATGTTCAATGTGGATCACTGGTCAATAATCTCAAGAAATCTATGGGGGAGGCCACATATCACGGTCCATTGTCTCTCTTCCAGCCCTTTTTCTTGGCTTGTTTCCCGATACCAAACTTGTTCAGAATCTTCCACCAAAGCCGTGAGCTGATGCCCGCAACACGAATATTGGATGTTAAACCTTCGGATCTTCAGTGCTTGAGTTTCTGCGAACTGGCGAACCAGCATACAAATCTTTACCCCACGAAGACATAATACTGTTGTACGCTGCAAACACGTTTTGTTCTTTTTTCGTAACTGATAACCTGAATGATTCCGCTGTTATCGCTTTGTTCACAATGAAGCAAATACGGAAATCATAATCATATGTACATGGGTTCGCAAGATAATGACACACAATGTACCAGCATACAAAGTATGTGCTTCCCGTCGCTTCTTGTTCTGTTCGATGACCAATGCTTTATCAATCATCCAGATCCTTTATCGATGAGGTGTGTCACCAACTGATTTTCGTCAGTATAGTTGAAAGGGCATCAGCAAGTCCAGAGGGAAGACAGTGCTCCTTGTGTCTTCTCTTTCATTATTCTCTCGTCCTCGACCATGTCCGAACGTCAATCTCGCGCTATATCCCGTGTTTCCGAGGACCGGCGTAACCCCAGGATTAGAAGACAATCCAGAACTAGGGCTCGTCCAACTTCGGAACAAAACTTCAGGGCCCAGTCTCGAGCTGGGTCTCGTCCCTCACAAGAGAGCAACTCCAGCGGCCAACCTCGAACTAGACCGCGTTCTCGCCCTCCCCCTTCCGACAACTTCGATATTCCCCTGGGACCAAGAACCGCTGAATTGAGTGCCGCTAAGCTTGCAGTTGCAAGAAGTATACCCTTCTGTGTCGGTTTCAATCCGGCGGAAATATTCTATGGGCGTGTTCCTTTCCCGATCATCCACCTCTTCGTCGCTATGGATTGTCAGGGAGAAGGGTCGGACCGCTGGAAGACTGAGCATAGCAGGATCACCGTACCTTTACGGGCCTGGTCAGAAGAACCATGTCTGGTCCAGTGACAAAGCTCGGGATAGGCTTATCCACTGGCACCACACCGCTAGGGCTGTTCAGCTTCATATTTGTATCTGCTGTGATTGCGTTGAACAAATTATATGTACTTCATTATGACTGACTCACTGGTCTAACAGTTGTTTTCGTAAAGCGTACCATGCGGTTCTTCCGTCAAGCTGTGAAGCGATTTGTCACCGCTAATGTATTTGGATCTGGCCTTGACTGGAACTCCAAGATGAGAGCAACGTGGTAGGTAGATTTAATTGATTGATTTCGAATTGGATGACTTCCCGTAGGATCTTTAGACCCTAGGCATCGTGGATGAACCGTCTACTCGTAAAATTCGTAAAATTTCTAATCAGACTCTGGGTGCCTTATCGACGCTGGTTTAAGATCCCAGAGACGTACAATAACCGCTGGACCAGAGAAGTGACGCTTCACAGACTACCCTTTGGTCTTGGCAGGTTCACCGCAACGCGTCCAAGTTGAAGCCCTGGCTGCCATGACTGCTCGTACAATGAATCTTCCAATTTCTTGGATTCTATGCTACGTAGACGAATAATCTGTGATAGGAATCGCATCACTATCGACTTTGCCACACTTACGATGATTGCTCCAGCGAGGCATTGTGCGCAACTGTACATCGTACAACGGGCTATTGACTCATGCCGCTTCATCTCAT
>KQ963271.1:2906-19639 GCA_001563735.1 Leucoagaricus sp. SymC.cos | reverse complement strand
ATTTCTTTTCAAAATTTGAATCTCAAGAAGAGCATGATGAGTATCATGCATTGCAATTTTATTGCCTCCAGGAAATGAGAAAGAAGGAGAAAGAAGATAAGAAAGCGAAGCATGAGCAAGAGCTTGGTAAGATCCAGAAGCAAAGCAATAGATAAAAACCGTGACATTTTGGTTGACCCTCTAACAATTCACCTACTTTTTACCGTGACTTCCCAGTATTTAACAATAAAAATAGGGTACCGTGACGTGATGAATTGTTACAATTAAGGATCCTACAGTATGTTGATTGATGAGCTTGTTCACTTTTACATTTGCCAGTTGTGCAAATACTGGTGACATCCCAGACATCATACTTCCTGAGTCCCATAATGTCAATATGTCTAGGCCATTGACTGAAACCCAAGAAGTAAGACATTGCTTCTCTTTGATGGGCAATTGTGGATGAAGAATTTTATTCTTATTCTTCTGCAAAGCTACACAATGTATTCTAACTGTATCTGTGCTGCCTTCAGATGCCTCTGTCAGCATATTAATCAATTCACTCTTGCTGAATTGATCATCCAGTGTACCACTGTTGATGCTATCATTGTTATCAACATCTATTTCAGCAGTTGGGTCATTCCAAACTTTATCCTCATTATCTGAGATTTCTATAACCTCTATGTCTGATTCATAGTCAGACATTACCTCAATAACTGATGAGTCACTAAGGACTACTAGAAAATCCCAATTATCCAGATTGGACCTGTAATCTGACTCAATAACCTCTATTTCTATCAGGTCATCACTTCATTTAGAAATAGATGCTTTACTCACATAGTCAGTTTTCCCAATCTGAGAAGATTCTTCTCTAATATTAGAAGCTGCCTCATGTACTTCTTGTGATTCCAGTAAGTCTGGAACCTCAGTATGTACTACTCAGACATAAGAGGTTTTCTTTGTCAGGCACACATTGGCAAAGTGGTTGCCATCACAGATGTAGCATCTGACTGTGGGTCTATATATATTTCTACCAGTCCTATCTAGTAGCTTATTCCCACTTACAGATCTCAAATTATTCTTTGGCCTGAAGGGACCTGATGGTTTCCTATTATCATTACTTCCAAACTGTGCATTGGAGGGTCTAGAGAAATAAATCTCTCTTGAGAAGATTTTGTTTCTCCTATTAGCTATGTTTTGAGGGACAAAAGCTGAAGGCTTTTTGTTATTCCCTCTAGATAAAAATAGTCAAGCATTCTTCATTAGCAGCTTGACAGATTGCTTACCTGTGATCAGTGCTCTCTGATAAAATGTTGCAGTTTTCCACCTATTCTTATAGAATATTGCATAAGACATGAAATCTTCCAATGAGTTGACCTCAGGGGTCAATCCATGGTTGAAAAGCAAATTAGTATGCATGTCATCAGGTATTCCTTCCAGAAATACCTTGATCAACATATAGTCATCAGGGTGCACAGTTATACATTGTGTACTGTCTATTATGGTATTATAGTATCCTTGTATGCCTACATGAGAGTTATATCAGACTCATTTCAGTCCTTCATGAGTATTATGCATAACAGTGGGTAGAATGAAGCAGTCATACAGGGTGCAGACTGCTTCTTCAAAAGTCCAATTGAGCTTCATTTGATTGACATTGATGATGTGTCATGTAAACATAGTCTTAGCTTTGCCAGCTAAGTGATAAGATAACATCAATAATCACAGGCAGTCTCTGCCTTGGCCTGGACCACCCATGTCTTTTAAGGCAAGGTCTACACAGATTGCAGAGACAAAGTTCTCCAGATCATTGAACTTTGAACTCTCTTTATAAGGCTTGATAGCCTTATCACTTGGAAGTTTGTTGTTCAATAGCTTGAAGTCTGTCAGAAAATCAAATAGTTGCAAGAGATACTCTCACACAATTGAACAAAGTTGTTCATGCATCAAGAAGTTATGTGCCTTGATTGTGTCAGCTATTCCAGGTGAGACCACTTGAGTAGGTGGTTCACTAATGAGGGAGTATCCCTATTTCTTCCTACTCAGGTTAGGATTGACAGATGTAAATACAAGCAGATCAGATCTTGCTTGACTTTTTGTAGGTGTGACTGGTGGTAGTCTGTCCACCAGTGATTGCCATGCTAGTGTTGCTGACCCACATATAGTTGTCTTATCTTTCAGGTCAGTGGTCTGAGCAGACTCAGGATCATACCCAGTTCACTGATATAGCTTAGTACCATCAAATTCAATCTCTTGGTTAAAGATTGATAAACTTCCTTTTGTGCATATATCCTCATTACACATGTGTTGATAACTCACTCTGTCATCAAACTCATGTCTGTACTCATGATGACAAGCTATATTGACATATGGGTTAAGAGACATTGGGGGGATTATGTGAGGTCAATCATTTTCCTCATGTGAGTCTTCATCCAAGTCATCAGTGTCTTCAAGGGCAAATCTTGCAGAGTGCTTAGTAGTACTCTGCAGGAGATTGTTGGTAGAAGCAGGAGGATTAGACAGTTGGTTGGTCTTGCTGTTGTAAGGTGTGAGAGTGTCATTGATAATAGCAAGTATTTGTTTCTGAGTGAGTAGTTGGTTACAATATTGTTTAGAAGATTCATCTTCTGAATGCCCTTGGAAGAGCTCTTTTAATGCTTTTCCATCAAACATCTCTTCTTTGGCTGTTGAATTTGAAGGTTCAACAGTAGGTACTCAAGCACATGGAGTATCTTCTGTGTGATTGCTATCTTGGTCCTCAGTTGGTAATTCATCCTCAAACATGGATTTAAGGGTTCCTGAGTCCCCTTTCAGCATGTAGTTTGGTAAGAACCAAACTTCCTGCACTGTTGGTGCATACTCATGAAATCTGTGAGTAGGCATCCTACAGTATACCTCATTCATAGGTGTAAGTGGTCATGATTCAGAGACATAGTTCTCTCACACATTAAAATAAGAACTAATCAATTTTTGGAGGTTACAAATTACTGTAAATCTGTATATAGACTGGTTCATTCTTTTTCCAGTCTCCATAGTCTCTTTGCAAATTTCTGTAGTGAGCTCTTCAGAATATGATACCAAATCACCTCTTCTGTTAACAGAGTGTTTGTGTCTAGTGAATACAAAATCTATTCACTTGTTTAGGCAGTACTACCTATTGGCTAGTACAGCTGAATACTCTGAGGGAGTCATCATCTCAGCAAATGTGATTGTGAGCCTACTGATTTCAGTGGCCTGCTCCAATGGTTGAGAAACATTGTCTCTCAAATTGTATGGGATCAATAGACTAGTGATGTTTGCCTGTCCATCTTCATGATCAGATTTCTTGCCCTCAATGGCCTGATCTAGAGATCAGGACTCATCAGCAGCTGGATTTTCAACTTGTTGATCCCTTTCTGGAGGAATCAACTGTTGATGTGTGCTTGGACCAGCTGATAGCTGGTTAGTACTCTTTGACTTCTGAGAAGCTATGCTGTCAATGATGCTTCTTTTTTATATATAATGTGACATGAGGGTTTTACTGTATGTATATGTGGTCTCATAGTTCAGGTAAACTAAAAAAATGTAAAGCTGGGCTTTACAGTGGTTTGATCTTACTTTGCTCAGACTACAAATAGTTCAGACCTGTTGGTATTGGGAGACTACATAGTACAAGCAGTGTAAGATCAGTTGCTTATAAAGCAACTGATACAGGTATATATACTTTTATGATTACATAACAATGATGGTGTGTTTATACAACAATGACAAACATATAGAGATAATTATAGTAAGGGCATGGCCCTTACAATATTGTCCTATTAGGTCTAATTATTTGTTATAAACTTTGGCTGGTATCTCAAGCAAGTTAATTGTAATATACACAGGTGCTTCACTGAGTTGCTCTTCTAATTCTAAGGAGTCATCCTGTAGCATAAGTTTAATTTCTGCTATTGGAACACACTTCTTGCACAGGACTTCAATAAATTTGTCTCTAAGCTGAGGAGCTATCACTAAAATTTCCTTAAGTGGTAATAACACTCCTTAGTCTATTGCTTTTGAGAGAACATCATCTATATCCACTCCTACTTGTATTTCTGCTTTATATCTATAGCTTGGATTATTTCTAGTGTTTTTTGTCTTGATTGGAGTTTTATTATCCTTTGTGGGTAAAGGTAGTACCTCTACTACTGGTTTGAGACTGGGTACCCCCTGATAAGGAAATTCTGATGTCTTTTTCTTGGGTTCTTCAGCATTCACAGCTATTCTGACTGGTCCTTGAAGCTAGTTTCTATCTATACTGTCCTCTGATTCCTGCATGCTCTGTAAGTTATTCTTCTTAACAAACACTGGTCTCTTCCTTGAGCCATCTAGAAACCCAACCCAGACTTCTTGGTCATTTTTCCTTAGTTAAATATCTTTTCCAATTTCACAAATAATATATCTATATATTCTTCTTCTTCTTCTTCTTCTTCTTCTCATGATTTACCCTTTACATTCAAATCCTGCATCATCACTTCCATGCTTTCCAGATGTCCTCATAGTTTCTTCACCTGTCTGACTTGGTCATCCATAGAGCTCAACTGCAGTTTGTCTTGTTGTAAAAGTATTGAGATAGAGCCTGTGTCAGGCTCATTATCTTGTGATAATTCTGGTGGTCCAAAATACATGTTCAAGAGGCTTCATGGAAGGAATTTTCTTATGCACTCATAAATACATACCCCTTATAACATAGGAATACCAGATCTGTCTGCAAAACAAATCTTTGTCCCTTTACATTTAATTAGACCACTCTTCTCATCTTGTACTTTCTCTGGACACTCCATCTATCTATGTCTATTCTGGTCACAGTAATAGCAGGGATGATCAGCAGGTATAGGTATATTCATGCCCATAGGCTGCTGTCAACTTGATCCTGGAGCTTGGTGTTTAGTATATATGCTTTTCAGCAAATTAAAGTAGCTCTGCATATTTCTTTGAGTAGTTTGGATAAAGGTTTTAAGTTCATTAATCTCACAATGAATTGCATTGACATCTAGCTTAGGTTCAGTTCCTGAACTGCTTGCTTGTGCAAGATAGGTATGCATGCTCTTAAGTCAGTCTCAACTTTGGGTTGGATTGACCTCAACTGCCTCTCAGATACTTTGCAGTAGAATTTACCAAGTAATCCCATCTGCACAGCCTTGCTAGCTAGATCAACTGCATGTTTTACTACTTCACTGAGCTCAAAGGGATCTTCTTGACAACTCTTGCCATTTCAATCTACTTTTATTATGCCAGTGATACTTAATCAAGCTTGTAGCATATCTTGGAATTCAGAGCTTAAAGTTTCTCTGAATAGGGTCACTAACTCTCAATTATGCACTAAGGCAGGTGGTGTGAGACATTTGTCTGCCACTGCCATGAATTCTCTCTAAAATTCTAAGAGTCTACTAAGTTGATGTATAGTTATTCCATCAAATCTTAGACATAATAATCAAAGGCTATTTACTGAACCTTCTTGTTCTGCAACTAGTTCAGGATATTCCTCAACTAATCAATCAAGGAACTCTTTCCACTTATTATCTTTGTACTCTGTCAAGTTCATCCACTGATCTCAAATATTCATGTCAATATATGCTATGGCCCATTTGAGTTGTTCAGCATTGTCTGTCACTTTAGCTATTTTGAGAAGATGTTCTGGATGCTATAAGTAATCTCTAAGTGTGCACATGCTGCCATCCCATTGGGACACACTGCTTGTAAAGGGTACAGGCATGTGTGGAGTTGAAGACGACATGTTTATGGAGTTCAAGTTTTGGTTCTGAGTACTATGTGTTGTAGAACTGCCTGATGGCTGACTCTGTGCATACACTGGCATAGGAGTTCCTTCTGGTGTGTAAGGTAATCTAGAGGGGTTGAATTGACCTAGTATAGTTTGTCTAGGATGAACTATTCTGTTTACAAATAGATTGGGTTCATTATCTCTAGGTGAACTTGCTACTGGTGTAGTTCTGTATGAACTGCACAAAGCTGCTAAGATTCACTCTGGGTTTACAACAGGAGGATGTACACCTGCTCTTTGAGAGGTTCTAGTACTTCTTCTTTGTGGCTCTATATTTATTTGATTCTGTTCTGTTTTAATGAGATCTGGATTAGATCTCTTTTGATTTTTGTCATGAGATGTCTGCTTTGGAAAGTGTGACATTGTAAAGTTAAAAGGAATAGAAATAGCAAATAAATCTCTTTACTGAAACTCCTCTTGTGGTGGGCTCCAGATAAAGAGGCAGAAATGAAATTGGTAATGTAGGGGATAGATGGATATTAATTAAATTACAAACTGTGGCTCATAATGCAAGTTTATGGGGAGATAAATCAATAGAGAGGATATTCAAAGGGGAAACACAGATAAAAAGGATAGGTGAAGTTATTAGAGTGTTTAGAGTGACTTAGACAAGTTAGGAGAGTGTTTGTAATAGAGAGCTTGCAGCATGAGATAATAATTGATTTAACTTCAAGACTCAAGTTATGGAGCTACCACAACTGCTATAATATGCCAAAGAACTCAAGTTAATATAACAAGAATGTTCAAGGAGCTACACTCAACACTACAGATCACACTAAAATATCACAAGTGTACTGACTCCAACTGCATCACATCTTTGAAGCCAATTTGTAGATGTAATATACAAGGGGCCAATCTTTATAATTAGGCTTGTAGTTCTCAACTTGTTAAATCTGATGTTTATGCAATATAGTTCTGGCTTATATTTCTCTACTACTGGTGCTCTGACTGAAGAAACTTCAAATTACTTTTAAGCACATACTTTAGATGATCATTTTATACACAATCCTTGGAGTACAGCTGTAGCAAGTGGGTTTCTTGCTCAACCTATATTCTAATAGGTGGTTTATATATTTGAGAGTAAGTTAAAACAAATACAAAGTTATAATGATATTATAATATGATTTGTAACAACTTGAAACATTAAATAAGCATTATTTTAAGAACTGTCTTATTGGAATATGATGAAAAAACATGAGCAAGTGCTCACATAAATTGGTTCTGTTATTGATTCTATGATTAGCTTGTTGTAATAGCCAAATTTGATTCTAGTAGATCTGGCAAGTTATCTAGAGAGCTCTGCTAATCTTGAATATGTCAAGATGTACTTTACAAAGCTCAGCAATCAAAAAACATGTATTTTTCTGGGTCCATCAGATCATTCTATAGTAGTATGCATATGCACATAGTAAAAAACTTCTCACAATCATATAGAGACCAGATTGTTAGCCCAAGTTAGAGGCCTAGGACTCATGACTGGTTATAGAATTCATATCCTGACTGCTGCTGCTAAGTCTTGATGCCATTTCATAGCTGCCACTATCTGTGATCATTAGTTCAAGATACACATTCAGTTTTATTATATATGTGTTCTTAAAATTGTTAACACTGTGCATGCTAACTCCTCAGAGATACACTTGCTTTGCAAAGTGCATGCACTGGTGCTATATGGTCTGTATTACTTAGAAGGATTATTGAATGTTACTGTTATTTGCCATACAGTGTTACTTTACACTGTAGTTATGTCTTTTAAGACTAATTGAAAATTTTCCATAATAGCGAGATGCTCATATTTGCAAAGAGTAGATCTGACAACAGTTTTCTCATGTCTAATTACATTTGCTTTTTCATTTAGCTATCCTATCTTTTATCTAATTAACTCACATTCATTACTGATATACATTCTTTGATGTTCTGACTTCTATAGTAGACATCTCATCATAGTTACTCATTGATACCCACCTCTATCCCTATTCTATTCCTTGTCTTTGTAATTGCTCCTCCATGTAGTCTCTCCACATCATGTCTGCAATGTGATCTTGTTGTTGTACTGCTTCAGCTTTCTCAGCTGGTGTGATCACACTTCATGAAAGCAATCCAAAACTGTTGTTATTTGCAACCTGACCAGGGTTTGGGTCAATGTCATTCTTGAGATTCCCAGTGAACCAGTAATTGATATCATCAGAGTCATGATCTATGATAAGATTTTGCAAGGTGGCAAGTGCTGGCAGTATCAAAACCTGTATTTCTATTGCAAATTGAGGAGGATGAGTCAAAATAGCCCATTACTTCTTCAAAACTCCAAAGACACATTCAACCACATTTTGAGCTGATGCATGCCTAGGATTGAAGAGTTTCTCTTTATTTGCTGGCCTGTCAATTTATGAGATTAATATTTTATAAAAAGTATACAGTGAGACACATATAGGACATTAGCACAGCCCTATTCTGTAAGATGATATTGCACTCCTTGATATGGAACAAGAAGTGCATGACAGATGCCAAATCCAGCATCAGCCAGATAGTACTTCTCATCTGGTATATATAAGCTGACAGTTTGGGACTGCAAATACATTGTAGTATCAGCAGTTGAGCCTTTCCAGCCACTGGCCAGGTATAAAAATCTCATTGAAAAAGAGACACAAGCTAAACAATTTTATAAGACATCACCCTTCTGATTTTGAGCAGTAGCATGATCAGCAGCTAAAGGACAGCAACTGATATAGGTGTCATCCATAGCTCCAATTGTACCACCAAAGAATTGTGCAAATTTGTGCTGTGATTAAATGAATTCAGGAGTTGGATCATCCACTTGAGAAAGCTGAATATATTTTGAATAGAATGAAAGTGAAGAAAATGTGCTCAGAATGAGTTAGAAATATCTGATACTCATAAGTAATACTATTAGGCATTAAAGCAAGCAAAACACACTTAGAAATTATTTTATTTGACCTCTGAAATCTTTCTCTGACATGACAGATAGACATACTAGTTATATATATGTAGAGAAAAATTACAAGCTGTTCCTTTACTCCAACATGTCAGCTATCCTGTATCATGCAAACAGTATGCAGCTCATGCTCTAGAATAAGAAAAACATGCAGCTGAACCCCTAGTTCTGTCCAGATACACTCTGGATGACCATGAATCAATTTCTCTACCCATTCAACCCCTATTAATGTGGAAGTGTGATAATCCTGCTTCCAGTAGCTTGATGATGCATAGAGTGCTACTGCAAGGCTAATAGCATGAACAGAAGATGCTGCTAAGGCAATGAGTGCTTTTTGGCAGCCTAGATCGAGCATCTTGAGCAGAGAAAGAGTAGAGAGATATATTAATCTCAATCTCATTATATATAAAGGTTGTGTGTGAAATCTCTCTTGAAGTTGCTCTCATATGCCTTGAGAACCATATAGTAGCAACAGAATATATTTTTACATCAGAATACAATAATAGATGTGTGTTTTATCCTGGTCCTGGTGAAACTTGAGGAGATAATAGAGAGAAGGCATTTTCCCTTTTTGGACATGTGGAAAGTTGAAGTTTGTTGAGTTTGGGTGCATATTCTTGTTACCAAACAGACCCTTACCTAAGTCTAAACTTAGTAGTATTAACAATTACAGAAACTATTCCTAAATATGATCTGCAATTATATTTAGTCTTTAACCTTTATACTATTCTCACACTGAAGCTATATGACTTGAGTTCCTGAGTCAACCTCATGTCACACAGCCACTATACTTCTTACACAGCCTTTGTACTTCTTATCACATGTTAATGTACAAACTCACACATGAACCCTAAACTTTAGACTTCTTATCACATGTGAAAGTAATAGAAGAACTTCTATTTGACATATGGAGTTCCTGAGTTATACTTCTCCATCAAAGAAGCACACATCTTCAATACATCATTTGTTCCTGATCAATATGTTCTCAACTTCATGATAGAAGCTCCCACAGTGCCACTGAGGCTGTGCCATTTAATTAAAGAAGACTAATCATCAGTTTGGAAAGATGAGCATCATGAGAGTATTATACACCTCATATAGACAGTAAACTTATCTGTATTGATAACTCTAGATCCTAGTTCTATAGTTAGCTATTTACCAAATATATACATACAGTATAGAGTAGTATATAAGGTGAGTGACACCACCAAGAGAAATTCTATTATTTTTACTTGGTTAGGTGAAGACTTAAGTACAAAGCTTCCTTCTAAACATCTAGAGTAAACCTAAGACCATCCCTTCTTTCCCACACACCACCATCACCTAGATTTTGGTTGTGTTCTAGTAGTTGCTATATCTGAGAATACTACTCAGTTTATACATAATCTAAAGAATTGTTCTTGGGATGAGGATGTCAAAGTTGAGTCTGAGGCTGAGATGTTGAGCCTGACTCTGTTGTAGAGAGGTGACACTGAGATGGCAGACCCTTCTACTCCTCATGCATCAGTCCTCCCTGCTGGGCCACCCAATTCTATCATGCCTGTCCCTTGCAAGGACAAAGACAAGAAGAAACAGAGCTCAGTCACTGCTGAGCTTATATCTCTATTTGCTCACCTGGCATCTTCTGTGTCATGTCCTGCTACTCCTGCCCCTCCAGTCTCCCCTTCTCCTATTACTGGTGCCCTTTTCCCTAGAGTGAGTATCTTTACTCCCTGTGTTCATCCTTTAGTCCCTGGTGATTGGGGCTATCAACTCATTGACTCTTCTGCTGATATAGTGAAGAGAGTTAACCCTCTTAATGGTGACCTCACAGTATTGGCTGATAAGCCCTAGTCTGATTTGTGGGACCTTATGTGCTTTGCACATGCCCTGTCTGTTACAGTGGGGCATGTTGTTGCTGCTCAAGGGCACACTTTGCCCTTTGATGATTCCTCTAATGCAGCCACCTTAGCTTTGGCCTTGTATGACATGCTACCTCATGATGCTCCACAGTGTCCTCCTCTGTCCCATAGAACAGCTGACTCAGCTGCTCCTGCTCTCTCTGTCCCAGCACATGGTCTGCCCTTATAGACTACTGCCCATTCTCCCCTGGCTTCCAAGCCTATTCTCCCTCCTAGGCCTGCTCAGTCCACCAAGTGCCCCCCTCCTCCTTTCAGTGTCAAGTGTAGTTATGCTAACACTGTTTGTGACATCACATCTCTGGTCAATTTGGCCAAGACTGTCTCTACCCTCCTGTCTGATTGCATCATTGTAATGCATCAGGCCTCTGTTCCTCTGGTGCTCCCTAAGCACAAAATCAAGTTGACTGTTCCCAGTCCCTCTCAGCACTAGGTCCTTGTCAAGATTGACCTGCTCCTCTTTTCTTTGCAGTTTTCTGCCTTGGTGGGTACTGCCAACCATTCTCTTGGCAAAAGTGACCTTTGGGTCAACTTCTGTCATTTTGTGTATGGGGGGATCTCCCTCCTTACCTCTCATGTCATCTTCTAGGGTGAAATAGACCTAGTAAAGGCAGGTGTTCAGCATTTTCTCTCCCTCACTGAGGATAGAGTTGAGACCACCCTTCTGCACTCATAATCTTATCTTAAGGTTGTAAACATTCCTTTTTTCAAGGCTAATGGCCAGCAGGTCACAGCCTCTGATGTTTAGGCTGTCATGGGGAAGTCTCACATGGCTAGCTCCTTTACTCTTGCAAATAGCTCCTAGATTATACACAACTCTCAATGTGCTGATACTGCCACTATATAGTTTGATGTTCTTGACTCCCAGTCAGACACTACTGCTAAGCACCTGATCAGTACTTCTTTCTAATTTAGTCCAGCCTCTTGCTTTGTGCATGCAGCCTGCTCCTACTCTGGTATTCCTTTGTGCCAGTATTACTAGCACTGGGGACATTCCATCCATGCCTGTCAATCTCAGGCCCCCCAATGCCCCCAATGTGCTGGTCCTCATAGTGAGGCTGGTCATTGACAACATGCATCCTGCTGCAGAGGTAACTCCTCTGCCCACCCACCCCAGGATCTGACCCCCAAGGGAGCCCCATGTCCTTGTGCCATATGCTGTGTGAATTGCAAAGGGGATCACAGTACTAGTGACCAATGGTGCCCATATTGGCATCATTACTTCAATCAGGCTTAGTTGTCTGAAAAGACAGCCTTGTCTGAGAGGATGATGTACAACAATGCCATCTCTCAGAAGATAGTGGAGGAGGAGTGCAATGGTAGGAGAGCACTTAACCAGCACTGCTGAAATCTCAAATTTCATCATAGGCCCCTATCCAAAGCTAAGTAGGGCAAGATAGCATTTGTTGGATGCTGATTTTGATGGATATTTAGGTAGTTTCAATCTGTTATGCCTCTTCATAGTTGATTTTAGTTGTACTCCTGTAACAGTATCCTGGGCCACCAACCCAGGCACAGACTGCTATCATGTACTGCATTATAAATTTATAATTTTTTTTTTTTAAAAAAAGAGTAAATCTAAGACATCTATTACTACATACCTCTACACTCTAACTATCACAATCACACTCAGAGTTTCTGACCCTTTGTGGAAACTCTGTTCTTAAGACCTATAAGATACTTGTGAAGGAGAAACTCTTGACTTTTCAATTTATATCCAAAACAACCTCTCAGACTTATTCTGATATATTGCAGTTGATCATGTGATACAGTTAGGCTGAAGTTTATTTGATATAAAGCCAAGTATGAAGAGACTCTATTGTTAAGCCTAGCTGTATAGCTTTGTCTTAATCTCTCTAGTAAGGAACAAAAACTAAAGAGCATCATAATATTAAGTAGAAACAATTCTCTTCAACTAGCTACCAAAGAGTATCTTATTGTGTCCTTACAAGTTAAACCTGTGGAATTAGGGCACTCTTATTATGTTAAAATTCATTCCATTATTCATTCCTCAATAGTAATAAGAGAGGAGATTTCTATCAGTTGTTGATGGCTAGCATATTAGTCTAGAATTGTGTTGGTCCAATTAGAGGCATACTGGCATAGCCTAAAGAATATGTACACAAGTCTACCACTTGATATTGTACAACCTTGGTACAAGTTTAGTATTGTGTTGTTGGATATCAAAGTATAGACTGAGTTGGATTACAAGGAACTGTTAATCTGGAGTAACAACCTCTTGATAGTAACCTGATCAGTTACAAGTTATAGAAACCCACTAGGCCAGGAGGATTATATCTAAGTGGAAAGTACAATACCTTGCTAAAAGAGAGTTGGAAATCTAGGCTGGCTAAGAGTGCTAAAGTCTTAGAGGCTTAACTGGTAGTGGAAACTAGCACATTATCACAATGTTGAACCCACATCACTATCACTGTTATTGTTCTACTTGTCTGAATAATGGAAATTTCTTTATAAGATCATCCTATTATATCTGAGAACCAATACAAAATTCCTCACCAGTAATTCCAAACAACATATCTTTACAAGATGAAATAGATAATCAGTCACCATGCACTACACTACACCAGACAATGCAGACATTTTGTATTACAGTGTTACATGCTAGATTGGTGGTGGAAGAATGGGTGACTATCAGAGTGAGGGAGGTGGACCTTTGGCTTCAACTTATGTATTGTGCCATTCTGCTGCTGCAGGTCCAAAATTTGGAGATAGGAGGAAACAGAGATAGAGGATAGTCAGAGACTGGAGGAGATAACTCAAATGGCAAGGTTAACTCAATTATCAGACTGAAGAGTACAAGCATGTGATCTACTGTTAATATACTTGGAGATAGTAATAAAAGGAGAAGACATTCAACTGAGAGTCATCAGAAACTATGCAATGCATACTAACATATGATGAAGAAAGGTAAGTAAAAGCATATTAATAAAATAGTAATAAAAGAAGTTATTGGTGATGGTCAATAAATGTGGTAATGTTGAGCTGTAACAGTATTCCCTCCTTAAGGCTGAGCCTTTGAAGCCTTTAGCAAAATGACCATGGGATTGTTGTGTTTGGTCATATATAAAAGTTGGGCATTGAAAAAATTAAGCTTTCTTCACTCTTTAACTTGAATTATTATGTCACCTCAAGAATTGCAGACCCAACCTACTCAAGGTCTGTCCTCATCATTGAGGGCAACACTGACACCCATGATCACTGTGAAGGAGAGGAGGGCTCAGTTGCTTGCTGAGCAGAAGTGGTGACAGGAGAAAGAGGCTGAGGCTGAATGTTAGCAACAGGAGGAGAAAGTAGCACAAGAGCAGAAGGAGTTGAGGCAGCTGGAGGAGCTGCAGAAGCTCAAAGAGGAGAAGGCAGCTGAGGAGCAGTGATGCAAGGAAGAGAGGAGAAGGGAGGTGGAGTTGGAAAGGCAGAGGCATGAGCTGGAGGAACAGTGTAACAAGCATGAAGTGGTAAAGAGAAGGAGGGTCAATACAGCAAAAAGAAGGAGAGAAGAGAAGAGGAAGGAAAAGGAGATTGCCAAGGTAAGGAAAGAAAAAGGAAAGGAGCAGGTGCAGAAGGATGATGATGGTGACATGAGGGATATAGAGGAGATAATGCTAGAAGCTGGGCCTAGTGAGGCACCCAAGCAAAAATACAGTGAAGAGTTGGAGGACAAGGACTTGGGCAATGATTGACCCATCTCAAAGAAGAGAGCTATAAAGGTTGATTCTTCAGTGAAACTCAGAGGGGAGCAGAAAGTCTGCTGGTGCTGCTGGTAATTTAAGTATGAGTGCAAGCTATACATTAATCAGAAGGGTAAGAGGTAAGTGCCATGGTTTATTTTCAGAGATGACTCAGAGACTCAGCAGCAATAGGGATTTGGCCTCCTGTGCCTGTTGCATCACCAATCACAAAGGGTGTCAACTGGCAAAGGTGATAAGCAACAGGTATGACAGGAATTACATGCTGCTGCTGTTTCTGTGGAAGTTGAAGAAGGTAAACTATGACAATGAGATTGTGGAGAGACTGTTGGATTCAACAGAGCGGTCGGAGGAGCTGCTGGAGAGGCTGGAAGGGCACATGGGTAGAATACATCACTAACTTAAGGTGATGAACAGGCAGATGGGGCAGATGAGGCTTGCCATCAAGTTAGTGACTGGCATTTTGGAAAACATCAACACATGGTACATGAAGTATGCTGGAAAGTTGGAGATAATCACTGAGCTCATGGAGAATGTCCTAGAGAGGGAGAATGATGAGGAGTTGTCAGGTGTTGCTGGGTTGTTGGGATAGCCAGAAGAAGAGAAAGGGGATGAAGGTGAAAATGGAAGCAAGGAGGATGAAGATGAAGATGAAGATAAAGAGGATAAAGAGGAAGATGAAGAGAATGAGAATAAGAACAAAAAAGAGGGAAAAGGAGAAGGAGAGAAGGTTGGAGAAGAAGAGGAAAAAGAGGGAGATGAAGTGAATGAAAAGTAGTCAGAGAGAGGTTGGAGGTTGGAAGGTGATATCTTGTCTTTCTTGTCCTTCATCTTCTTCAGCCATTCTATACTACAAAGTGTTTGTATATATAATTTTGATAATGAATTGTTTGTGATTTTCTGTGTAGATTTTTTTTTTCAGAGAATTTCGGAAATTTCGGAAAGGAAGAGTGAGAAGGGAGAAAAATATCTAAGTCCAAAGAGAGAGAGCAACAGTGGCAAAATTTTGGAGAATATTTAGAGATTAGGAGAGTAAAAAGAGTAGAAAAGAGAGAAAAGTTGGAGAAAGATTGGAGACTAAGAGATAAGAGAGGCTAGTGGAAAGTGAGCAGTTGTAGAAAGTGTTGGTGATAAAAATATGAATAAGAGTATAAGAATGAAATCCAAGAAATATAAGAGTTGAATATCTCTACAGAACCAGGTTTGCCAGGGTAGGCAGAATGGAAATCAGTGACAAGTTCAGCTGCATGCTTGAGCTTAGTAGCAGGGAGCCATGAAGATTCATCTTCAGTGTCTTCATAACCCAACCAAAACACCTTATAGAGGAGATGACATGCATGTCAGCAATCTATTTTGTAGTTGATGATATGAGCAATCTCAAATTTGGGCTCACTGTCAATAATGACTGGAGCAGGAGGGGGATCAGAGCAATCAGGGAAAGGATTTGGTGTGGAGGGTTCAAGTATGGAAACATAGAAGACAGGGTGCACTGCATGCATGGATTCAGGGAGTTGGAGAGTAAAGAAATGGGTACCAGGCTGCACAATGATTTCGTAGGGGCCAAGATACTTTTTGGAGAGTTTTTTAGAAGGGCAAGAAGTGCAGAAGTACTTAGCTTTAACAAAGACTGTCTGACTGACTTGAAAGTTGGGAGCAGGTAATTGCCAAGCATCAGCAGTATGTTGATACCTTTGCTGGGATTCTGTGATTTCTGATTTCAATGTCTCATGAAGTTCATCAAGATTAACAGCAAACTGTTGGGCTCTTGTCAAAGCAAGATTGCATTCAGGATAAATGGTGATATTAGGATGATATCCCTTGTTTGTAAAGAAGGGGGAGACACCAGTAGTAGCACTTGGGGCATTGTTGTAGGCAAATTCTGCTAGAGGAAGGAGTTCAGCCCAATTGTTTTGTTAGTAGTTACAATAGACTCTGAGGTACTATTCAAGAGTTTAGTTAGTGCATTCAGTTTGTCCATCACCTTCAGGATGATAACCAGATGTGAAGTGCAGCTTCATGTCCAATGCTTCACTGAGTGATCAGAAGAAGTGCAATATAAACTCTGAACTATGATCAGATATAACATGAGAGAGAATACTATCCTTAGAGAAGACATGGAGGACAAAGAGTTGGGTGATGTTGGCAGAAGTGATGGTGTCATGAGTAGAGATAAAGATGGATTGCTTGGAGAGGTGATCAATGATGATAAGGATGGAGTCATAATCTGCAGAAGTCAGAAGCTTTTCAATAAAGTCCATAGAGATTGAGTCCTATGGTCAGACTGGGATTAGCAGCTGCTTGAGATTACCATATGGACAATGGCCAGCAATGCTCCTTGATCTCTTACCACCACCTTCCCTTTTGGGACATCGGTCATGTTCAGAGATTAGTCTACATTC
>KQ963268.1:36412-63494 GCA_001563735.1 Leucoagaricus sp. SymC.cos | reverse complement strand
TTTTTTTTTAAATCATAAATTTATAAGGTGGTGTGCGATAGCAGTCCGCCCCCGGGTTAGTAGCCCAGGATACTGTTACAAGGGAGGGCCATAAATGACTACATGAGGTACAATACAGCTAGAGAGTCCACATGTTCATTGGATGCAGCTAGATCAAATGCCCTCCTCCTCAATAAGTGACAGGGGCCTGTGTCAATATTTTGGTTTCAGTAGTGATGGCCAAGTGCACATCTACCCTTGCACTCAGCCTCTGCTGTCTTCTGGGAGATTTCTTGGAGTGCCTTCTGAGTGTCTAAAGAGGCTAACTTTTCAGCCAACTACTCCTAGTCAAAACAGTAATACCAGAATAGACATTGTCAGTCACTAGCACTATGCTCCCCAGAGCAGTTCACACAGTGTGTGGTATGCAGGCATAGGGCTCTTGTGGGAGTTAGTTCCTTGGGCAGCTTGGCAGAGGGGTTATCCCTGCGGCGGGAAGTGTGATCATAGTGCCCAGCCTCAGTATGAGGACTAGTGCACTGGGGGTATTGGGGGGCCTGAGAGTAGCAGGTACAAGTAGAGTGTTCCCAGCACCAGCAACACTAACACAAAGAGACATCAGAGTGAGAGCAGGCCACATGCACAAAATACAAGGCTGGGCTAAACTGAAAGGAAGTACCAATCAGATGCTTAGCAGTAGTGCCAGACTGGAAATCAAGGATATTGAACTACATAGTGACAGTATTGATGTATCAGGAATTGCATATAACTCTAGAGCTATTTATAAGAGTAAAGGAGCTAGCTATGTGGGACATTTTCATAACTGTCCAGATATTAGAGGCTGTGACTTGCTGGCTATCAGCCTCAAAAAATAGCATATCAATGATCTTAAGGTAAGACTATGAGTGAGGAAGGGAGACCTCAACCCCACTTTCAGTAAGAGAGAGGAGATGTTGAACACCTATCTTTACTAGGTCTATTTCACTCTGGAAGGTAACATGAGATGTGAGAAGGAAAATCCCCCTATAGGCAAAATAGCAGAAGTCAATCTGAAGATTGCTCTTGCTAAAAGAGTAGTTGGCAGCCTTAACTAGGGCTAGAAATTGAGAGGAGGAAGGGAGCAGATCAATCTTGACTAACATCTGATGACAAGAAGGACTAAGAACAGTCAACTTGATTTTACACTTAGGAAGTACTAAAGGGATAGAAGTCTGATGTATTATAATGATGTAATCAGAGAGAAGAGAAGAGTCAGTCTTGGTCAGATTGACCAAGGATGTGATATTGTGGACAGTGTCAGTATAACTATGCTTGATACTAAAGAGAGGAGGGGGACACTTGGTGGACTGAATAGGCCTAGAAAGAGGAGCAGACTTAGAAGCTGAAGGAGAATAGGCAGTAGCCTCTGAAAGAGGACTATGCACTGAGATAGAGGGGACAGGAGTAGCTGAGTCAGCTATTCTATAGGTCAGAAAAGGATACTGTGGAGCATCATGAAATAGCAGATTATATAAGATAAAGACCAAGATAGGTATATTAGAGGAGTCATTGAAGAGCAAGGTCTGCCACTACAATGTGAATACATACCTCATCATGACTGACAGGGCATGAACAAAGCATATATGTATGATCTTGCTCATCTTTCTAAGGTTTACTAGCTAAGAAAGCAAGCAAGTTATTGAGAAGAGTAACTCTTTCTATCAGATTAGCAGAGGGGTCAGAAGAAAAGTAGCTCCAATTGCCAGAGGGCAAAGAATGAATATGAGAGATAAAAATGTTTATCTTAGAAGAAAGACTACCAAGAACTAGAGAGAGAGAGACTAAGAGAGTAGGAGTAGCAGAGTATGATACAGATAGTACTAGGCAAGACTGGTGGAGAAAGAGCTTAGCAGCAGCAGAGCTTCTCTTCTTCTTGTCTTTACTCTTATGAGGAATAGACATAACAAGATTAGGTGGCCCAGCAGGAAGGACCAATGTTCAAGGAGTAGAAGAGCCTGCTATTTCAATGTCATTCTTCTGCAATAGAGTCAGACTTGACATTTCAGCCTCAGACTTAACTTTGACATTCTCATTCCAAAGATGATTCTTCAGACTATATATAAACTGAGTTATATCCTTAGATATAGCATAACTAGAACACAACTAGAATCCTAGAATAGTGATAGTGTATGGGAAAGAAGAGATGCTCATTATGACTTCTTCAGCTTGTTTTTCATTGTATTCTTTCTCTCTTATCTCTGACATTAATAGTCTGGTTATTATGCTCATTCAAAAAAAAAAAAAGTTTTTAATAGAAACACTGCTTAAATTACTTGTAAAAGTTATGAATATAAATCTATACTGGATTTTTACTGAATGAATTAAATAAATCTGATTGATTGATCTATGGTTATATTATACTATTATTATATCTTTTCTCATAGTTTAATCTATTTTTGCTAGATGTCCATTAGCTTATCTAATGATCACACCTATCATCTCTAGCTTAGGGACATGATAATAGAGTTGTCAGTAGAAATTGTTAATATAATTCTCTACAATATTTGTTATAATTGTAGAAGTGCCTACATACTCTGTTTCATCTTCTAATACTACTTGACTGTTTTCTGTAAAATCTTGTATTAACACATTGTATTATCAAAGAATGATAATATACTATTATAGACTATACACCTCTCTTTCTTTTAAATTAGCCCTTCTCTTCTTGTATACTTGGCTTTTATTTGTAGTAGGTCCTAATAGATAGTTAGCTATCTAATACTTATTATATATCTATTTACTTCTATCTGCTATTACTACTAGTTACTAATAGCTGTTGTATATAAATATATAAATACTTATTCAGTATACAGCTTTAACATATGCTACTAGCTAGTCTAGTCTTATTTGCTATATATCTGCTTAGTTAAACTCTATATTTAAGTCAAGTTAGCTTTAAGTATTTTTACTATTGATTTTGCTAGGTCTAAGTTTATATAGACAGTCTTATCAAAAAATTGTTGGCAGAACATCCTTTGATATAGATAACATATACTCTTCAGATATTGGATTGTTGTTCATGAAAAAAAATATAGATTCTTACTATACTTTTTTTATACACACTTTTTCTTGCTGAATTTTTACATATTTTTTGCTCTAAATTTTCTAAATCACTAGCCTCAACATCTAGCCTCAACATCTTTAAAAAAATAAAGATTATCTGTCCAGATTGTTAACTATTTGTCTCAAGCTTATAAAAAAATCTCAAAAATCTTTTCATTTATAATCTATCTTTCTCTATTATTTTTAGAAACTCTACTTTACTTAAAGACTGTACTTTTTAACTAGAGTATTTTCTTTGGACGTCTTACTGAGTTATTTCTATAGATGATCTATTTTAATTCCTAATAAATCAGAAAGAGCTATATAAGCTATATATTACTATTAATTGCTTAGATAGCCTATTATTATTTTTAAATATCTATTATTTTTAATTATGTTATCTTTTTAAGACAGTCAAATTATAGAGTACATTCTATTTATTTATTTAATAACAGAGCTTATCTACAAGTTTTATAATAGTGTTAATATTTATATCACATACAAAAGACAAAAGCTTAGAAAAGTTTACATTCTTCATATTAGCTCTATTTTTAATAGCTTGAGAAGCTGGCTTGCTATAGTTTTTTAGGTTTTATTTGAGACATCAGCCTAGCTTGCAAGCAATCAGTCAAAAAATATGCTATTATTAGTTTATAAGTCAAAGCTTATTTGTAAGTCTGACTAGATACAAGCTGAGTATTTGGTTGTACTATAGAACATGACATCTGAGTGATACTGGATACTTGCAACATCTCAAGGTATATTTTAGGCATATTTTGTCCTTATCTTAACTATCTCATTATATAATCTACCACAGTATATCTATATTTTCATCATAGCTCATAAAAAAAAGGCTGCAGAAAAATCTAATACTGAAAATACTGTTATAACCTTAAGGGCTAACTTAGGTTGTAATATTGGCAAAGGCTTAAGAGCAATCAAGGAAAAAATACAATTAGTAAAGTGTAAAGGTATAGGCTCTATCTAGAGTACTTATATACTAGTGGTATAGAATAAAAGCATAGAGTAGTACAAAGTAATACAGAAGTAGCACAGAGTAGAAGAAAATAGATGATACTGCTTACTACAGTCCATAAACATATCCAGAGTAAACTATCCAGAGTCATAATATCACCTTCTCCTCAGGGTTCATATTCTTATAAATAAGTGACTAATGTAAAAATTTGTTATGACTCTGGATGAGTTGCTCTGGATAGTTTCATGAACTGTAGTAGTTATTTTCTACTACCTGGTGTTACTCTGTATTTTTTATTCCTGTATACTCTGTGTTACCTTGCACCCCTAGTATAAATACCTTAGGTAGAGCACTGTATTCCTTACACTTTACTAATTGTATCTTTCCCTTGATTGCTCTCAAGCCTTTGCCAACATTGTAATCTGAGTTAGCTCTTAAGATCATAACATTTGGTAAAGTGTCACCAACTTACCTTGCCAAATGGAACAAAGACATAAATAACATCAGTTCTATGAAGAGGATGATCCTGCCAGAGGAAAACAACAACAAGCACTAGTAGCAAGTATAGCAAAGTAACTGGCAGATGAAGAATATATACAGCAGCTATTACAGGAAGAATAAGACAATGAGACACCAGAGGAATTATCAACAGAGACAGACAAAGAAGAATCTGAACAAGAACATGAAGAAGCAGAAGGAGAATCTGCTCAAGAATTAGAACACCTATCAGCAGCACTAGGATCACTCAGTATCAGTCAACAAACAACCTCAGAAGAAACAAACACCAAAGAGTTAAGTAATACCGAAATGTCTCAGGAACATAAAGAAATAGATATAGGAGGAGCTCCCCAACCACCCACACTGATCACACAGATGATTGTACAAATATAACACAAATTATTCATACCTGAACCAGGGTATTTCAATAGATCAAGGAGTAAATGGGAAGATTGGTGGTGCAGTATAGCATTCTACATTGCAGGAAACAATATTACCAATAACAAGACCCAAGTCACAGCAATACTGTCAAGAATAAAAGGAGGAACTGCAGGCTCATATGCCTCAGTACAAATGATAGAGATGATAAGAGACATATAGGCAGACACATTCGATTGGAATGACTGGGTTAAGGAACTGGAAACAAAATTCTCTGATGGAATGGGTAGAGAGGAAGTGGAGTGGAAAATTGAAAGCTTCGAATAAGGAAGAATACGCATCCGAGACTTCCTAATCAAATTCAAAGTCCTCAAATGAAAATCAGACACTGACAATAGACATGTGCTATTTCTCTTGAAGAAATATGTTCATCCTGATATCATCAAAACTATCATGGGATACTCTGCAGACTACTAACCAGAATCTTACAAGGAGTGGATCAGCTACATCAGTACTGTAGGAAAAGGATATGAATTCACAGAGATGAAACACCATCACACCACAGGAAGTGACATTACCTATGGAGGGAGAGGACAACCTATAGAGATTAGATGCATGACACCTCAGACACTATACTACATTAACAAAGGAAATCCCAAGTGCTTTAGCTGTGGCAAATTTGGTCATATTGCAAAAAACTGCACTGAGCCCAAAACTATACATGCTCTAGTCAACAAACTCCAGTGTTACAATTGTGGCAAATTCAGCCACATCTCCAAATATTGTAGGGCCCTACAATGAAACAAACTAAGCTTTAGAACTATGGCAGAAATACCAGAAGAAGAAAGGAAAGGAAGTGAGGAGGGTTTTGGAGAGGGCTCAAAGCAAGATGCATAAACTTTTGAGCTCATAACTATAGAGTTTCTGTTCCACAGCTACCACAATATATTATTCCCCAACAATGAAACTCTCAGTGCAAACTCCTCACCATGCCCATGGTAAACCAACAAGCAATGGTCAAGGCCCTCATCAACTTGGGATGTACTCACATATGCATATCAGAAGACAAAGTTAGAGAATTGGGAATACTAGCAAAACTAGTCAAAATCCCATTTAAAGTTTTTAATGCAGACAGAACCCCTAGTGGTCACAAACCTATTACACACTATGCTGACATCACACTTGATACCCATAGTCACCAAGAAAAAGTTGAAGCTGTAGTCACAACACTAGACTTTGCAGATATGTTTTTAGGACATGACTGACTAACTCACCACAACTCTGAGATAGATTGGAAAAATAGTATCATCAGATTCACAAGATGTCCACCCAGCTGTAACATTTCTCATCATGACATATGCATCAAACCTCATATTTGGAAACTCCAAACCCAGGAACTAGATGAAGAAGAAGAAAAACAGCCAGATCCCACTACTGCAGCTGATTTACCAAACTACATAAAGGAATACACCCACCTGTTCAACAAAACCAACTTTGACAAACTCCCCAATTGTACACAATGGGACCATGAAATCAAGCTAATGAACAATGCACCTTCAGAACTTTGGACAAAGATATACCCTATAACACTAAAAGAAGAGGAAGAACTCAACACCTTCATAGATGAAAATCTAAAATCTGGAAGGATACACATTTCAAAATCACAATACACTACCCCATGTTTCTTCATCTCAAAAAAGGATGGGTTGAAATGGTTAGTACAGAACTATTGGAAAATTAATCAGTACATGGTAAAGAACAAAATATCCATCCCCCTCATTAGTGAAGTTGTAGATCGACTCAAGGATGCCAAGATTTTTAACAAATTTGATATCATCTGAGGCTACAACAACATCCATATCAAAGAAGGAGACAAGTGGAAAGCAGTCTTTCTGACCAATTGTGGACTATTCAAACCCATAGTCATGTTTTTTGGCCTATGCAACTCTCCCATCATCTTTTCATATATGATGACCACCATCTTTAAGGAGATGACCCATGATAGTACTTTGACAAACTATATGGATGATTTTGTCATCCCAGCCCAGTCAGAGGAAGAACTCCAGAAAAGGACATTATGATTCCTGAAAATTGCAGTAAAGCATAACCTATATTTCAAATAATTCAAGTGCAAATTTGGTGTGTCGAAAGTACCAATTCTAGGGATGGAAGTAGAGAATGGGAAGGTCAAAATAGAGTAACAGAAGATTAAAGCCATAAGAAATTGGAATACTTCCTCTAATATCAAAGGAGTGGAAAGCTTCCTAAGCTTTGTAAACTTCTATTGGAGGTTTATAGAGGGCTTCAGCAATATTGCAGGACTACTCAATGCCCTCAAAGGCAAAACAGATTAGAAATGGGGATCTAACAAACAAAAATCATTTGATATCCTGAAGCAATGTATCACCAAAGAACCTGTGTTAACCCTTCTCCAACCAGATGGCAAGTTCCAAGTGGAAACCAATGCATCAGGATATGCCATAGGTGCAATTCTATCTCAAGAATAGGACAACAAATGGCACCCAGTAGCATTTATGTCACATACCATGAGCCCAGTAGAATAAAATTATAAAATCTATGACAAGAAGCTTCTTGCTATTATAGAAGCATTATGAGTCTGGTGACAATACCTTCTGGATACACAAGAAACATTCAAAGTCTGGACAGACCATGAGAACCTGAAGTACTTTAGGGAACCACAAAAACTCAATGGGAGACAGATGAGATGGTACCTCAAACAACAAGACTATGACTTTATCATTTGACACATATCTGGCAAGACCAACACAAAGGCTGACATTCTCTCTCACTGTGACAAGCCTGATTGGCAAGAAGATGACAAGGAAGTCATCTTCCTGAAGAACCTTGTATGCAGGGTAAACATCATAGATAAAACCATCACTCCTATCATCTTACTTTGGGAAGCATGTTTCAAGGTTATTATTGGCATAGACATTGAGCAGCAGATCCAAAACTGCAAAATCTGAGAAACTAAGGTAACAAGGGGACTCAAAGACCCCTCCAAGGGATTTAGGGAAAATAACAGATTAGTCTAGTATTAAGGGAGGATCTATGTACCACTGGGAGATGACCTACAGTTATAAATCATACAGGAATTCCATGACACACCAGATGCAGGACATCCAGGCCAACATTGAACATTAGAAGTCTTGGCAAGAGACTTCTGGTGGCCTGATATGAGACGAGATGTGAAGAAGTATGTAGAGAGATGTGACATTTGCCAGAGAACACAAATCTATCGAAAACAAAAAGCAGCACCACTACATCCCCTACCTATCCCAACATACCCATAGGAGGAAATCTCAGTGAATCTTATTGGGCCCTTGCCTCCTTCCAATAGACACAATACTATTTTGGTCATTGTGGATTGTTTCACCAAGATAATATGTATCATATCTACTTCCACATCATTGACAGCAGGACAACTTGCTGTTCTATATTGGAACCAAATCTGGAAGCTACATAGGCTACCAAAGAAGATTGTCAGTGATCAAGGACTACAGTTTGCATTGAAGTTTATGAAAGGTTTATCTAAAGCACTTGGGATCACACAGGCTCTGTCAATAGTGTACCATCCCCAAACAGATGGGCAGACAGAACAAATCAACCAAGAAGTTGAGAACTTCTTACAGAAATATGTGAGCTATAAACAGACTGATTGGGCATCATGGCTTGTGGTGGCAGAATTCCACTACAACAACAAGCAACATTTGGCAATGCACCACTCTCCATTTTATCTGAACTATGGAAGACACCCATGGAAGGGAATCACTATGGCCTCATCACCAGCACCAGCAGTGGAAGAATTCATCACTGATCTAACTAAGGTATAGGAGGCTATAGCTGAAAGCATGGAACAAAACCAAAAGAGTATGGCAGTCACTTATAACAGGAAGCAAAAGGATGCCCAGCACTACCAAGTGGGAAATAGTGTATGGTTGGAAGCATCCAACATCATGTCGAATTGCCCTAGCAAGAAACTAGATTATTAGAGATATGGTACCTTTCCTGTCTCAGAAGTGATTGGGAATAGAGCATATTAGCTCAAACTCCCACCTCAGTGGGTCATTCATGATGTCTTCAATGAAGTGCTCTTTTCACCAGTGAGAGAATCTGAGGTTCTGATCCAACAGCAACCTCCACCTCCACCACCAAAATTGATTAATGCTGAGGAAGAATAGGAAGTCAAGGAGATTTGAGAACACTGAAAACAAGGTAGAGGAGTTCAGTACCTGGTCCATTGGAAAGGTTATAGAGATAAAGAAAATTAATGGTTACCTAAGTCTCATCTGTCAAATGTGGAGGAGGCAATCTAGGAATATCTTGACAGGTTCTCAGAGTGAACCTAATTAGAGAGGGAGATGAAACTTGAAAATTCAGATAAAAGCCATATCAAGAGCCACAAACCCAGTCAACACAACCTAGCTATCTTTCCAATACTAGTCACTCCCAAATGAGTCTACATCACTATCTTCACAATCACCTCTACCACTCTCATCATTGTCATCACTGCCTCTATTGTCACTGCCAAATATGATCACTCTATCAACTGCAATGTCATTCATCAAACCCTACCCAACTGCAACAACTCTCTCATCAACCTCCAAGAAGTCCGAAGCTCCCTTACCCACTACCCTCTAAGCAGCCAAATATACCACAGCCAAAGTCAAACTACTAGCCTTTAAGCCAACAGAAAAAATGGCTACATCAGATATAGAATGTGTCGATATAGAAGAAATAGAACCATGAAATCAAGTCCTCCAAGATCTGCTATATCTTTACAATAATCTCACTCACTCCATCAATGCTCTTGCTGTTCTAGAAGAACAACTCCAGTCTTTTGTAGACACTGCCCATAGCCTTGCCACAATTCTAGCAGACCTAGAAGGAAATGCTATTAAGTTGTGTGCTGGAGGCCATTGTGGATCAGATGCCCAAGACTTCATCAAACATATTGCAGCCACCCTCTGCTACATGAGAACTGCACATCTTGTGCCCAAAGCCCACTCTCTCCAGTACCTTCTTGCAGAATGTCTCCATGAGTGTAATGGTATTGGAGAACAATTCATTATCAACCATATTGCTGAAGTCACCCAATCTTATGCATGCACTGATCCATACCCCATTCCTCTCCTTACTGGTAAATGTACTCCTCCAGCTCCTGCTACAACTGAAGATCCCACAGAATTCCCTGCAGAAACAACTAGAGAGCAAGACATTGAAATGGATGACTATGACTCAAATGATACTCCTGCTGATGGTATGCTAGGACCTGCAGCCATTGAAGATGCCCATGCTCTCCACAAGTTTCTCCAAAGACAAGATGCCGACTCCCTCAAAATATCCACCACTACTTACTTCATCACTCCTAATCAATTCTACACCTTGAGAAAGCATGGAGAAAGCAACAATGACTACTGGTCTCAAGTGGTCTATGAATTCCTACAACATTATGCCAATACCCAGGCTCGTTTCAAAACTGGTCATGTCACTATCTACAAAGGAGGTTCCAACAACATTCCCTTTTTCATTGGCTGTGACAAACATCACATCCAGTTTGCAATTGCACAAGCCAAGAAGGACCTTGTAAGGTTCATCATTGAAGGATAGAAGTAATCTATCAACACCTCTTCCCACTGTACATGCAAGAGGTACCTATTTTCTTTGCTAAGGACTACTATTACTCCCATTGGATATCTCTTCCATCATTATGTCTCTATCTTAGAAGGACCTTTACATTAGTTGCCTATTCATGAGAACATGAAGCCTGAGGAGGAGGTGATATTATGACTCTGGGTAAATTACTCTGGATAGTTTCATGGACTGTAGTAGTTATTTTCTACTACCTGGTGTTACTCTATATTTTCTATTCCTGTGTACTCTGTGTTATCTCACACCCCTAATATAAATACCTTAGGTAGAGCACTGTATTCCTTACACTTTACCAATTGTATCTTTCCCTTGATCACCCTCAAGCCTTTGCCAATGTTGCAACCTGAGTTAGCTCTTAAGATCATAACAAGATTCTTCTAAGGTATGAACATAATGATGGAAGAGATATCTGACAGGAGTAATGGTAATTCTTAGCAATAGAAGAGGTACCTTTTGTGAATTCTTGTATGTACAGTAGGAAGAGGTGTTGATGGATTACTTCTATCTCTTGACAAGAAACCTTGCAAGATCCTTCTTGACTCTTGCTATCATGAACTGAGTGTGATGTTCATCATGGCTGATGAAGAATGGCATATTGTCAGGACCTCCTTTGTAGATGATGATGCATTGGAAGTTGAAGTGGGCCTGGGAGTTGGCATAATATTGTAAGAACTCATCAATAACTTGGGCCCAATACTTGTTGTTACTTTCACCATGTTTTCATAATGTGTAGAACTTGTTGAGGGCAATGAAATAGATAGGGCTAGATATTTTAAGGGTGTCTACATCATACTTTTAGAGGAACTTATAGAGGACATGGGCATCCTCTATAGCTGCAAGTCTGAGCAGCCCTTCTGCAGGGGTATCATTTGAGTCATAGTTATCTATCTCAATGTCTTGCTTCTTATTTAATTCCTTAGTTGTATCTTCAGTCATAGCAGGAGTGAGAGGAGTGTGTTTCCTAGTGGAAAGTGGGACAGGATATAGATCAGTGTGAGTATAGGACTGGGTGACCTTAGTGATGTGATTTATGATGAATTGTTCCCCAATACCATTGCATTCATGAAGTCATTTGGCAAGAATACATTGTAGGAAATAGGCTTTGGGTACAAGGTATGCAGTTTGGACATAGCAAAGAGTAGTGGCAATACATTTGATGAAATTCTGAGCATCTGAACCATGATGGCCTCCAGCATACAATTTAATAGTGTTTCCTTCTAAGTCTGCTAGAATTGTGATAAGGCTGTGAGCAGAGTCAATAAAAGACTTGAGCTATTTCTCTAAGACAGCAAGGGCATTGCTGAAGCAGGTAAGATCATTGTAGAGGTATAGGAAGTCTTGTAGAACCTGGTTCTGGGGTTCTACCTTCTCTAGATCAATATATCCTATATCTAATATAGCTATTTTTTCAGTTGGTTTAAAAGTTAGGGATTGGACTTTGGCTGTGGTCCATTTGGCTACTTGGAGGGTAGTGGATAAGAGGGCTTCAGGTTTCCTGGAGGTTGACAACTAAGTTGTTACAGTTGGATAGGGTTTGATGAATGACATTGCAATCAATAGAATGGTCATATTTAGCAATAATGATGGAGGCAGTGATAATGATGATGAGAGTGATGGCAGCAGCTGTAAAGATGGCTATATAGACTCAGTGAGTGGTAACTAGTACTGGAGTGATAGCCAGGTTGTATTGACTGGGTTTGTGGTTTTGTTGTGGCTTATATATCCAAATTTCAAGTTTCACTCCCCTCTCTAACTAGATTCACTCTGAGAACCTATCATGATATTTCTGGATTGTCTCCTCCATGTTTGACAGATGGGACTTGGGTAACTACTGATCTTCTTTATTGCCATACCCTTTCCAATAAACAAGATACTGAACCCCTCTACCTCACTTCTAGTACCCACAGATCTCCTCAACTTTCCATTCTTTCTTGGTATTAATCAGGTCTGGTGGTAAAGGTGGAAGCTTCTGTTAGATTTCAAACTCAGAGTTTTTCACCAGTAATAGGAGTGCCTCATTGAAGACATCATGAATAACCTACTGAGATGGTAGCTTAAGTCAATAAGCTCTATTTCTAATAACCTCTGAGATGGAAAAAGGACTATATCTCTAATAATCCAGCTTCTTGCTAGGTCAATTCATTGTAATATTAGATGTTTCCAACCATACACTATCTCCAATCTGATAGTACTGGGCTCCCTTTCTTTTCTTGTCATATGTGACCACCATGCTCTTCTAGTTTTATTCTATACTGTCTGTCATGATTTCTCATACCTTGATCAGATTAGCCACAAAATCTTCTACTGCTAGTGCCAGTGATAATGCTGATGTGATTCCTTTCTATAAATATCTTCCATAGTTCAGATAGAATGGAGAGTGGTGTGTTGCTGAGTATTGTTTATCATTGTAATGGAACTTTGCTGCTGTAAGCCAGGATATCTAATCATTCTGCTTATAGAACATATACTTCCATAAGAAGTTCTCTACTTCTTGATTGATCTGTTCTATCTATCTATCAGTTTGTAGGTGATAAGCAGTTGACAGAGCCTGTTTGATACTGAGAGCTTTACATAGTTTTTCTATAAACCTTGATGTAAACTATAGTCTTCAATCACTGATAATCTTCTTTGGCAAGCTGTGTAACTTCCAGATCTAGTTCCAATATAACATAGCAAGTTGTCCTGCTATTAAAGATGTAGTAGTGGGTACTATTCATATCATCTTGGTAAAATGGTCAACAATAACAAAAATAGCATTATGTCTATCAGAAGGTGGTAATAGACCAATTAAGTCTACTAATATCTTCTCCTAGAGATGTGTTGACACTGGTAGAGGGTATAGTAGAGCTGCCTTTCATTCACAATAGATCTAGGTCCTCTAACAAATGTTACATCCTTTTACAAATCTTTTAATATCTTGTCATATACTAGGCCACCAAAAGTCCCTTGATAAAACTTCTAGTATTTGATGTTGGCCTGAATATCCTGTGTCCAGTGTATCATGGAATTCTTGTATAATCCTAGACTATAGGTCATCTCCTAGTGGGATATAAATCCTTCTCTGGTAGCAGACAATACCATTGTATTCTGTAAATTCCTCAGAAGAGTTCTTGAGTCCCCTAAGTATCTTAGTTTCTCATATTCTGAGATCTCAGATTTATTGTTTGATATCTGTGTTGATGAGGACCTTGAAATATGCTTCTCAGAGTAGAATGATAGGGATGGTGGTCCCTTCTTTGGCAGTTACTTTTTGTACAAAGTATTTTAAGAATGTGACTATTTTGTCTTCCTCTTTCCAATCAGATTTGTTATAGCAAGAGAAAATGTTGGCTTTGGTGTTAGTTTTACCAGATATATGCTGAATCATAAAGTCATAGTCCTGTTATTTGAGATACTATTGTATTTGTCTGCTATTGAGTTTCTGTAGTTCTCTGAAATATTTCAGGTTTTCATGATCTGTCTAAATCTCAAATATTTCCCATACATCTAGAAGGTACTGTCTCTAAACTCACAATGCTTCTATAATAGTGAGGAGCTCCTTGTCATAGATTTCATAATTATGCTCTGCTAGGCTCATCATACACAATATAAATGCTACTGGATGCCATTTGCTGTCCTGTTCTTAAGACAAGATGGCACCTATTGTATATTCTAATATATCTATTTCTACTCAGAATTTGCCATCAGGTTGAGAAAAGGTTAATACTGGTTCTTCAGTAATATGCTGCTTTAAGGTGTTAAATGCTAGCTGTTTGTTGTGTCTCCATTTCCATTCCATTTTCCCTTTGAGTGTATTGAGTAGTCTTGTAATATGGCTAAAGCCTTCAATAAACTGCCTATAGAAGTTGACAAAGCCTAAGAAACTCTCCACTCCTTTGATATTAGAGGGGGTGCTCCAGTTTCTAATGGCTTCAATCTTCTGTTGCTCCACTTCCACCTTTTCATTTCCTACTTCCACTCCTAAGATAGGTACTTTTGATACTCCAAATTCACACTTGGATCATTTGAAGTAAAGGTTGTGCTTGGCTATAATTTTCAGAAACCTCAATGTTCTTTCCTGGAGTTCCTTCTCTGTCTGAGCCAGGATTACAAAATCATCCATATAATTCATTAATGTGCCATTATGGATCATTTCTCAGAAAATAGTGGTCATTATCTATGAGAAGATGGTAGGAAAGTTGTATAGACCAAAGAACATGACTGTGAGTTTGAATAGGCCACAATTGGTTAGAAATGCTGCCTTTTATTTATCTCCTTCCTTGATACAGACATTGTTATATCCCCAAATAATGTCAAATTTATTGAACAGTTTGGTATTCTCGAGGTGATTCATAACTTTGCTAATGAGGGAAATAAGTATCTTGTCTTTGACTGTGTAATGATTGATTTTCCAATAGTCCTGTACCAATTGTTTCAAACTATCTTTCTTGGGTATGAAGAAGCATGGAACAGTATATTATGACTTTGATATATATATCCTTTCTGACTTCAAGTTCTTGTTGATAAATGTATTGAGTTCTTTCTCTTCTTTCAAAGTCATAGAATAAATCTTGGCACAGAGTTCAGAAGGTATGTTGTCTATAAGTTTGATCTTATGATCCCATTGAGTGTGATCTAGAACATCCCTTCTTTCTCATATACCACCATCACCTCAGTTTTGGTTGTGCAGTAGTATTCACTATGTCCAATGACAAGTCTGTGTATATATGTAGTTTGAAGAATTGTCCTTAGGATGAGGACATCGAAGTTGAGTCAGAGACTGAGATGTTGAGCCCCACTCTATCACAGGGAGAT
Source organism: Leucoagaricus sp. SymC.cos (assembly GCA_001563735.1). Taxonomy (NCBI): domain Eukaryota; kingdom Fungi; phylum Basidiomycota; class Agaricomycetes; order Agaricales; family Agaricaceae; genus Leucoagaricus; species Leucoagaricus sp. SymC.cos. The sequence continues at coordinate 48,115 of KQ963268.1, read as the reverse complement.
GACACCAAAATGGCAGGCCCCTCTACTTCTCATACATCAGTCCTCCCTTCTGGGCCACCCAATCCTATTATGCCTGTCTCTCATAAGAGTAAAGACAAGAAGAAGCATAGCTTGGTTGTTGCTGAGCTTATGCCCCCTCTGCCTCATCTAGCACCCTCTACATCACATCTGTCCACTCCTGCTCCCCCAGTCTCTCCCTCTCTGGTCACTAGTGCTCTCTCTCCAGAGGCTAGCACTTTCACTCCCTGCATTTGCCCTCTGGCTGCTGCCTCTTGGCTGTCTGCTAACCCTTCTGCTGGTTTAGTAGGGAGGGTCACTTCTCTCAATGACTCACTCATGGCCTTAGCTAGCAAGCCCTGGTCTGACCTGCAGAATCTTATGTACTTTGCCCATGCCCTATCTGTTACAGTGGGGCATATATTTGCTGCTCAAGAGCATGTTGTGCCCTTTGACAATTCTTCCAGTGTGCCCACCTTGGTTTCAACCCTGTGTGACATGCTACTTTGTGATACTCTGCAGCCTCTCCCTCCAACCCATGGAACAGCTGACTTAGCTGCCCCTGTCCCCTCTCTCCCAGTGTGAGGTCCTCCTTCTAAGGCTACTGCCCATCCTCCTCTGGCTTCTAAGCCTGCTCCCCCCCCTCAGCCCACTTGGTCTGCTAAGCATCCCCCTCCTCCCTCCAGTGTCAGGCATAGCTACACTGACACTGTCCAGAATATGATGTCATTGGTCAACTTGGCCAAGATAGTCTCTGACCTTCCTTCTGATCACATTATTATGATATATCAGGCTTCTGTCCCATCTACTGTTCCTAAGCAGAAGATCAAATCAACTGTTTCTAATCCCTCCTGGTAGCAAATCCTCATCAAGATTGACCCCCTCCCCTTCTCTTTGCAGTTCCCAGCTCTTGTAGGGGCTGCAAATCATTCTCTCAGCAAGAGTGACCTTTGGGTCAACTCTTATCATTTTACATATGGGAGAATTTCCCTCCTCACTTTGTGTGTCATCTCTCAGGATAAAATAGATCTAGTGAAGGCTGGTGTTTCTCACCTCCTCTCCCTTGCTGAGAGTGGAGTTGAGGCCACTCTTCCACATTCACATTCCTACCTTAAGGTCATGGATGTTCTCTTTTTCAAGGCAGATGGCCAGTAGGTCACTGCTTCTAATGTTTGGGCTATCATGGGGAAGTCCCATATGGCTGGCTTCTTCACTCTTGTGAATAGCCCCCAGGTTATGTGCAACTCCCAACATGCTGATACTGCCACTGTGTAGTTTGACATGCTCAATTCCCAGTCCAGCACTACTGTCAAGTGCCTGATTAGTTCTTTATTCTAATTTGGCCTAGCCTTATGCTTTGTGCATGCAGCCTGCTCCCACTCTGGCATCCCTTTGTGTCAGCATTGCTAGTTCTGAGGACATTCAACTCATGCCTGTTATTCTCAGGCCCCCCTATCTGGCCCTCATACTGAGGCTGGCCATTGTAATCACACTTTCTGCTATAGGGGTAGTTCCTCTGCAACATCATCCTAGAAACCAACCTCTGTGGGAGCCCCATGCCTACATGCTGCACATTGTGTGAACTGTAAAGGTGACCACAGTGCTTCCAACCAATGATGCCCATTCTGGTGCTACTGCTTTGATTATGCATAGTTGGCTGAAAAGTCAGCCCTCTCGTCTCTGTAGGAGGTGTTCCAGGAGATTTCTCAGAAGAAAGTGGAGGCTGAGCACAAGGGTAGGCATATGCTTGGCTGTCACTGCTGAAACTGAAATATTGACTAGGCCCTCATAAGAAGGTGGGTGTCTGATCAGGTTGACTGCAATAGATGTATGGACTTTCTAGCTGTTTTATTCTTATATAGTTGTTTTTGGCCTCTAGCTTAGCTTGTAACAGTACCCTGGCCTACTAAGTTGGGACTGGACTGCTATTGTACACTAGTATATAAATTTTTGAGTTAAAAAAAAAAAAAAAAGGGTGTGATCTAGAAATTAGTTAAAACTAGTCTTATTAAACAGATGGGTATACTCCTTCATGTAAGTTGGTAAGTCTGCTGCTGTGGTTAGATCTAGTTGTTTTTTCTCTTCTTTATCTAACTCCTAAACTTGGAGTTTTTAAATATGGGGTTCAATGTATATATTACAATGGGGAATGTTACAACTAGGCAGGCACCTTGTAAACTTGACAACACTGTCTTTCCAATCAATTTTGGGATTATGGTGAGTCAACCAATCATGTTCCAGAAATATGTCTGCTAGGTCCAATATTGTGATTACTGCTTCAACCTATTCCTTGTGACCATGAGTATTGAGAGTAATGTCAGCATAGTGTATAATTGGTTTGTGGCCACTGGGAGTTCCATCTGCATTAAAGACTTTGAAAGAGTTGTTGACTGGTTTTGCTAATATTCCTAGTTTCTTAACTTTTTCTTCTAATATATATGTATAGATATATTTTGAGTTGATGAGGGCTTTAACCATTACTTGTTAGTTTACTGTGGGCATGGTGAGGGGTTTGGGCTGAGAGTTTCATCATTGAGGAATAATATATTATAGAGAATGTGAAACAGAAACTCTATGGTTATAGGCTTGAAAGTTTATATGTCTTACTTTGAGCCTTCTAGAAAACCCTCCTCCTTAGCCTTTTCCTTCTCTTCTAGTATTTCTGACATAACTCTAATGTCTGGTTTGTTACATTGTGGTACTCTGCAGTATTTTGAGATGTGGCCAAATTTACCACAATTGTAACATTGGGGTCTGTTAGCTGGAGCACATGCAGTCTTTGGTTTGGGGCAGTTTTTTGTGATATGGCTGAATTTGCCATAACTGTAGCACCTGGAGTTTCCTTCATCAACATACTGGAGTGTTATGTATCCAATCTCCATTGGTTGTCCTTGCCCTCCATATATAATACCACTTCCTGTAGTATGTTGTTGCTTCAGTTCTGTGAATTTATATCTTTTTTCTATAGTGCTGATTGAACTCATCTATTTGGTGTAATTAGTAGGCTGGTAGTCAGAGGGATATCCCATGATAGTCTTGATAATGTTGGGACAAATGTGCTTCTTTAGTAAGAAGAGAGCATGACTATCATCTGTTTTAGCCTTTCTCTTAAAGACTTTGAACTTGATCAGAAAATCCTGAATGTGCATTCTTCTTTGCTGAAATTCTTTGATTCTCCACTCCACTTCTCCTTGTTCCATTCTATCTGAGAATCTGTTCTCCAGTTCTCTGACCCAATTATTCCAATTGAACCTAGGCCACTAATTTTCTCCTAACATGTTCTTCATGGTTACTGAGACAAATGAGCCTATAGTTCCTTCTTTCATCCTGGTAAGTATTATGGTAACTTGGTGTTGGTTGTCATCAATATCATTTCCTGCAATGTAAAACATTATACTTCTCCACCAATCCTCCTATTTTGATCTCATTCTATCAAAGTATCCTAGTTTAGGCACAAATGACTTGTTCTGGGTTTGTACTATCTGTGTGACTAGTGCTTGGAGCTGTTATGTATCCATTCTTTTGTGCTCTTGAGACATTTCTGAGCTGCCTGATTCTTCTGTGCCTATTTTTTCTGGTGACAATTGTCAACTAATGCTGAGTAACTCTAATGCTGCTGATAGATGTTCTAATACTTGAGCAGATTCTTTTTCTACTTCTTTGTGTCTGGACTCAGATTCTTCTTCATCTGTTCCTGATGATTCTTCTGGTATCTTGTTGTCTTATTTTTCTTGTAATAACTGCTGGATGTATTCTTCATCTGCCAGTTGTCCAGCTATGCTTGCTACTAGTGCTTATTATTATTTCCTTCTGGCAGAATTGTCCTCTCTGTAGGACCAATGTTGTTTATGCCTTTGTTCTATTTAACAAAATGAGTTAGTAATGCTTTACTAAATATTACAACCTTAAGGGCTAACTCAGGTTGCAATGTTGGCAAAGGCTTGAGGATAATCAAGAGAAAAATACAATTAGTAAAGTGTAAAGGTACAGGCTCTACTTAGGGTACTTATATATTAGTAGTGCAGAGTAAAGTACAGAGTAGCACAAAATAATATAGAAGTAGCACAGAGTAGAAGAAAATAGATGACACTGCTTACTATAGTCTATAAACATATCCAGAGTAAACTACTCAGAGTCATAATAAATATTATTCCAAAACTTTCAGAGCCTTATGCTGTCTGGACAGAAGAAGAAAACACTATTATATATCATATTCTAATAAAACAGAAGGACTAGAAAAATCAATCTAGAGCAGACTGAAAGTACTAGATATAGAATCTAGTAGCTGAGGCCTTGGCTAGAGAGATAAAACTCAAGAGCCCAGCAAAAGATGTTACTTGTTGTGCTAATCATTAGACTAATATGAGTATTTTCTGTTCTTTAGTTATAAGCTTAGTTTTCTAATTCTATTTAGCTTAAACTAAGAAGAATTATAATAGAGTAGCTTGAGCCTATAAATTCTCAGATATAGAGTGGGATAACACTTTAAAGATTTACAATACAATGAGTGACATATAGAAGATAATTATTAAGATATTTTCTTGATCTCTACTACTTAATTTACTATTCAGCTTATCTTACAGAAATTTCCTCAGACTAATCACAGGAGGACTACTGTATTTTCAATTTACAACTAAATATATTATCTTATCTATAGTGTTATCATAACTGATGCTAGTACTTTTTATCTTGAGACAACTTCTGTCTTATTACTAGCAGATATTTCTATTTTTTTGATCTCAGATAATTTCAAGTAAATCTCAAGAGCTAGAACTATTATATAAGCTATTATCTATAAATATGACTACTATAAGTAAATTGTTGAGTTCTGATAATATGTCTCAAGTTATCTATCAATTTGAGATATTTTTTTACTCATATTTTAAAAATATCTTTTGATATATATTGTTTTTGACAGACATCTGCTGTCAAGAAGTGCATTCAAGCTTTTTTATCTAACTCTCTCTCACATACCAAGAATAAAAATTGCTATTATCAAAATGACTGAGAGAACTCACAAGCTGAACTCATTAATGCTATTCATTAGATAGCAAGTGCTATAGTTACTGGACCAACTACACTAATGTATCATAAGTCTGCAATCTAGACTCTCTATTCTAATAGAGATTTTTCAAACAGAGAAAAAAATTTTTTACTTTTGTTCACAAAGAATAAAGATATTGTAGATATATATAGAAGTATTAATTATAAAGAAAAATAGTTAAAGTATCTTCATTTAATGTTGACTAGTATTGAATTATAACTAATTAGTTAAATAAAACTCTGCTTTTAAAGCTCTAACTGATAGTCCTCTCATATCTTTTGTGTAATTAAATTCTGATATAATAATATATAAACATATTTTGCTACTATAATATTAGGAGATAAAACTTCTAAAAGAGAAGTACTTAATCTAGTAGGCTCATAGAATAATATAGCTAAAGATAAGTAAAATTTGCCCTCTAATTACTGAATAATATAGTTTATAAAATTATATTATTAAATAAAATTATAGATTATAGTAAAAATAGGAATAAATCTAGTTTGTATTTTGATTAAGTACTTAAATACTACTGTTGTGAGTATAAATTATCATTTAAAATATTAAAAATATATTCAATAATATTTTGAGCTTATATATATCAGAAATTGAATAGCTTTTCATAATTTTATAGTTGTTAATTTTCTCATTGCCACTTCTGGAAATAATATTATATTTCTTAATAAAGTATAAAATATATATTATACAAAAAAAAACCTGCATCAACTAAGAAGTAGCAATTTACTGGTACTTAAAAGTTATAGTGTTGAGCATAGTTAAATATATAAGAATTTACAGCTCTTTCTTCCTAATCTGTAAGTATATATATATATTTTAGATTTCAATCAGATACTGCTAGAATATTCTATGAAATCTCTTTTTTCTAACTCTAATACTGAAATAATGCTTCTCTATCAATTTAAGAATCAAAGATAGAGCTATCTATAGTTTTTTTTGTAGCTTCGAAATCTAGAAAAAGGTATATATTGTTATAAATAGTCTTTAGTATTTTATTTATAGATATTAGTTTGATATATTTATAATAAAATGAGCTAACAAAGATTTAAGTCAGATAGTAGATATATCTTTGAAACATGATGATCAGATATACAAGCCTACTTAAATAATATTTGATACTTATTTGCTAATAATATAACTATTTTTCTAGAATTATTCTTGAAGTATATAAGAGCTGCAGCCATAATAAGTAAGATAGAGAAAAATAGCAAGTTGCTTATTAGATAAGATATATTTGTCATCATGAAAACTATAGTTTTATTGTAATTTTTGTAAGAATTTTTGAAATATATATTTAAAAAGACCAAGCTACTTTTAGAAGTATTCTAGATACTCTGTAAGTAGCTCATTCAACTACAGCTGACCAATGAGGATTAAGTTGTGCTTAGACTGAGATTGTAAGTATTTAGATGATGAAAAAAGGGAAGTAATAGTAAGGACTGAGCAAAGAACAGCATTCTTTTACTAAGTACTACTAGTAGTTTTTTGAGCAATATTTTCAAGTTCTAACTATAAATAAGCTATAGTTTTACTCAGAATATTATATAAAGTCTTAATATGCTTGAAAATATATTTTATCTAATTTATATGATATACTGTGACAGAGCTCAGATTGAGATCAGATATATGCCTAGTAACTAGAAAAACTGGACTAAATAGATATTTAGATCATTAGGCTGATATTTTAAATAGACTCTTAGCTATTTACTCTATTTTTCTAATCTTTCTATATCTCTCATCTCATAAGTTTAATAAGAACTATATATAGATTTTTCTTTGCTATTTCAATGTCTTCTCTCTTATGTTTCTACTACTATAGCAAGTTTTAAAGAATAACTAAGCTATCATAATAAATCTCTCAGATCTGAGCATTTTAAATTTTATTTTCTTCTATTATATAGTATTCTAGTGTGCAATAGTTAAAGCTCTTACCGCATCTTTTTATGTTATTCAGATAAGAGGAGATATACTTAGTAACTCAAAAGTATTATTTAGCCTAAAAACATAGTATATCAGAGCTGGAGAGAGTTGATATAAAAAATATTTTGCTGTTATCTTGGTAGACTTAGTGTCTTGAACAAGTATGCTGCTACTACTAATGCAATTTTTTGAAAAGTAGAATATTTCAAGTTTTTGGACCACTATTTCTTATCTTTTAGTGTTCTTATTTCTAATCTTTAAGCTTTATATTTGCTTTTTTTAGTATATACTATTATATAGTATACTAATGTCTTAGGCCTTCAAATTATAGATGCTTAATAACAGACAAGATTTCTTTCTATTATAGATTATCTTCTTTTAGTCATGCACTACTTGCATATTTTACTGAACACTTTAACTTGATATTTACAAGTTTAAATAACTGTTTTCTTTATGTCTCTAGTTGTTACTATTTTACTTTTAGTATTTTAGCATTTTCTGCATTATTTTAGTTACTTTTAGTGTTGGACAGCTTAGTTGAGGGTTTCTTTCTAGCTAGTCTATATACTTAGAGCCTGTTTAGCAATGGCTCTAGCTACAGATATACATCTAGTTCTGAACCTTAATGCAAAAATAGATCAGTCAGGTCTTGAAAAAGTGATTGCATTATGATAGGTGGTATAAAGTTGAAATCTTGATATAATCTCCACTATCACAATTACTCAGACTTGAGAACTAACACACAATGCCTGACCCAAGTCTGACAGATGACCATAATGAAGAAGAGACACTGGATCTACTCATAGAGAAAGCCCTTACTACAGCTCTCACTACAATTTCTCTTATTCTTAAATACTTGCTTATACTTCACTGTAAACTTGAAGCTTAGCAATCTGTTCAAGTCCATGTCAGAATCCCATATCACACATCTATTCTCACTGGTCAAGCATAGGTCATGAAGCTACTCCATAGTTATTCAGAGAGAATATATACTGAGCTTGGGATATATAAGCCTAGCTTTCTACATCTCTTAGCAAAGCTCTGATCATTAGCTTCAATAATACAAGATATGTGAGCCTTGAGAAGCAGACTGCTATCTTTCTCTATACATGTGTTACAGGCCTCATAACATGCAATGTTGGAGAGAGATTTCAATGATCAAATACCACAATTACATGGTGCAGTTATTTTCTATTTTACATTGACTTTTATCTTAATTGAGTTATAGTTATTTCAAGAAAATTCTCCATGCCATTACCTCTTATGCATTCTATTCTGAAAATATTTGATTTCCCTCCTCAAATAATCCTATCCCTATTTAGCTACAATTTAATAGCAAATTATGGCCATTCTTCCACCACTGTCTTGGTGCAATTGATAGAAGTTATATATCCTTGACTCCAAATGCCTAGTGATATAAAGCATATCATAACTGCAAAAGGTTCACTTCTCAAAACTGTCTCTTTGTTTGTAATTTCAACCTTGAATTCATATATGCTCTCATAGACTAAGAAGGGTCTATTTCTGATTCTCACTTTTTCCATGCTGCTATTGAGGCTGATTTTCATATACCTGATAGATATTATCTGCTGGATGATCTTGGGTTTCCACATCAAGAAAATCTACTTGTTCCATATAAGAACACACATTATCATCTTGCTAAATGGGGTCAATTTACATTATAGTAAGTAGCAATCTCTGTAATAATATTTTATATTAGTAACTCATATTTATATAGCCCATGAAACAAAGAAGAATTATTTAACCTATGCCATGCATAAGCTTATAATGTCATTGAATGTATTTTTGGAGTTTTGAAGTATCATTTCTGCATTCTCCTTTTTGGTCCTGAATACAATATCTTTATTCAAGTTCACATTCCTACTGTCCTTGCTGCTCTTCATAACTTCATCTGTAAATCAGATCCTACTGATAGTACAGTTTCTGGCACTTCAACACAGAACACTTATACTTCTACAGCAATATCAGCTGAAGAAGACATGTACATATATGATGTTATTGACTTTGGTGCTAATTGATCTGAGGCTAGCAACAAAGAAGCAATTAAAAGGCACTAAGACCAAATTGCTGAAGATATATGGAATAGCTATTCCATAATTCTTGCTAACAGATATCACCAGAACATAGATGGATATTTGTATGAGATTGAAGAAGAGACTGCACAGTTACTTCATGAATTCAATATTGATAGGGGAGATCCAGATGATGAAGAGTACTTTTTAGATGAGGAGAATGAGGCATCAGGTTACACCAATATGAACTTCTTCTGAAAGTATTAGATAGTCAATAAATAACACTGTTATATTTCTGGAGATTTTTCTAAAAATATTTCATAAAACAACTCTGGGTCAACCAGATGAGAAGATAGAAAGCTATATAGAAATCAATACATCAAGTACATGAGAATTACAAACATGATATATAAGACAATTAAATAAAATATATAAGAAAAAAGAAAGAAAATAAGCAACTATCTATTAAATGATGTAGCATAGACAACAAGTAACAAAGAACATAGATAACAAAAGCAGAAAGTGATAGAGAAGGCAAGCAATAGATAACAACAATAATGACAGTAATGATAATAATGGCAATGATGGTGACAATGATGACAGTGATGATGATGATGGTGATGATGATGATAATAATGATGGTGACAACAATAATGATGATGATGGTGATGACAATGATGATGATGATGGTGACAACAATAACAATAGATGGTGAAGATGACAAAAATTTATTTGAGTGATTGCTGAGAAGATGAAAGACTGAGGATTTGTCTAAACAAAGCTTGAATATGCTCTACCCTATCTTCTTCTCTGGTAAGCTTCAGGATCAAGATCAGGACATCAACAGCAGATGCATTATTTATATAGTAAAGTGCCAGTTTCATTTGGTCATCTAATTCAAAATTTGGGACATTCTAGACAACATGCTGGACCCTATCCATCTTCTCCTCAGAGCTCAATCCTGCTGACATCTTTCTCTTAGTATACTGAGAGGTCAGAATATTTATTGCTGCCTTGAAATCACTGATGGTGATCAACACTAGATCTGTCATAGCATATAAGGGCCACACCCTTACTATAATTATCTCTACATGTTTGTCATTGTTGTATGAACACACCATCACTATTATGTAATCATGAAAGTATATGTACTGACATTAGTTGCTTTATAAGTAACTGATTTTATACCACTTGTTCTACATAGTCTCCCAATTATAATGGGTCTGAACTATTTATAGACTGAGCATTGTAAGATCAACCACCTGTAAAGCCCAGCTTTATATTTTTTTAGTTTACCTGAACTATAAGACTGCATATACATGCAGTAAAATCCTCACATCATATTATATATAAAAAAGAAGCATTATTGACAGCATGGCTTCTCAGAAGTCAAAGAGCACTAACCAGCCATCAGCTGGTCCAAGCACACATTAACAGTTGATTCCCCCTGAGAGGGATCAATGAGTTGAAAATCCAGCCACCAGTATGCCCCAATCTGGAGATCAGGCCATCAAGGACAAGGAATCTGATCATGAAGATGGACAGGCAAACATTACCAGTCTATTGATCCTATACGATTTGAGAGACAATGTTTCTCAACCATCGGAGCAGGCCACTGAGATCAGTAGGCTCATGATCACATTTGCTGAGATGATGACTCCCTTGGAGTATTCAGCTATACTAGCCAATAGGCAGTATAGCCTAAACAAGTGAATAGATTTCATATTTGCTAGACACAAACTCTCTGCTAACAGGAGAGGGAATTTGGTTTCATACTCAGAAGAGCTCACTGCCAAGATCTGCAGAGAGACTATGGAGACTGGAGGTAAGGTGAACCAGTCTATATATGAATTTACAGTAATTCATAACCTTTAGAAACTAATCAGCTCATACTTTAATGTATGAGAAGTCTATGTCTCTAAATTATGACCACTTACACCTATGAATGAGGTATACCATAGGATGCCTACTCACGGATTTCATGAGTATGCACTGACTGTGCAGAAAGTTTAGTTTTTACCAAACTACACACCACAAGGGGACTCAGGAGCCCTCAAATTTATATTTGAGGATAATCTACAGTGGCTTCCAAAACTGTCTCAATATTTGGCTATTTTGGAAAGATGACTTTGTCTAGTCAGATAGAAATAAGATAAAACTTTAAAAATTCCAGGGAATATAACAGTACATAATAGCATCAATTTAAGCCATAAATCATGTGATTCCAATCAGAACTAATTGATTAATAAAATAAACAAAATAGTTACTCATTAGGGCAGTTTTGTGAGCATATATTATTTTATCAATTCTACTAGTTTTTTATTGTAATACTTCACTCAAATAATGTGTGGGAATATTAAACAATGTTATGTGACTTTATTTATATCTGTTTGATATGTTGAACTTGAATCCTTTTACTTCTTGACCTCATACCACTACTATGAGACCTATTTCTGCTGCCCAATGCTCTTCTGTCATTTCTCTCCTCAATGAGGGATATTCTCATCACCAAATTGAATCTAGAACTGGTCTAGAGAAGGGTACTGTGGGCAGAATTGCTAAAGAAGTAGAGAGTAACAAAGAAAACAACTGTGGGGGCCACCCTTCTAAGCTATTCACTTGTAACAAGACTGCTATTATTTGTGAAATTTGCTCTAGGAGGGTTGACACTGCTGTTCAAGCTGCCAAATTCAT
>KQ963268.1:0-25185 GCA_001563735.1 Leucoagaricus sp. SymC.cos | reverse complement strand
CAAAACATGCAAGACTTGTGCCCACACTAAAATCTCCACAACAAAACTGAGTGGACAACTCCACTCACTCCCAATCCCAACTCAACCATAGGATGAAATTAGGATGGACTTTGTGGGTCCTTTTTCTGACTCCAAAGGTTATAATTACCTTTGGGTAGTCTTGTGCTGAATGATGAGCATGGTGTACCTAATACTAGTGCACACCAATATAACAGCTAGTGAGCTGTCATACATCTACATTTGTAACATTATACATTTACATGGCCTACTAAGCTCAATAGTAAGTGATTGAGACTCAAAGTTCACATCCACATGGTGGAAGGAACTCCACAGGATATTAGGTGCTGATCTATTAATGTCCACATCATTCCACCTGTAGACAGATGGCCAAGTGGAATGTATAAATCAAAATATTAGACAAATGTTTCGAGCTACAGTACAGTACAACCAGAAGAACTGGGTTGACAAAGCCTCTCTAGTTGAGTTTGCTATCAACTCAAGCATTTCTGTGAGCACTAAATTCACTCCTTTCGAGCTGAATTATGGGTATCTGCCATCAATAATCCAAGATGCTCAGATGGCAGATACTGTCCATTGAGGAGTGAAGGTGTTTGCTGAAGCAGCACTGCTAAATATATCAGCAGCATATGATGCAATAATCAAGGTGCAAGTTTTTCAAACTTGCCAAGCAAACAAGCACCAAGGTGCCAAACCTGATATCAGACTAGGGAGCCTAGTCTTCTTATCTATGAAAAACCTTAATATGCCCAAAGACAAAGCTAGAAAACTCTGCCCAAAGTTTATTAGGCCATATAAGGTTATAGAGAGTTACCCAGAGATGTCCAACTACAAGTTGGACTTATCCCAAGCCTTGGTAAACTAAAGAATACATCCAGTTTTCCATGTCAGCCTACTCAGACCATTCTATGAGTCTGACAATATATTATTTCTGGACCAAACTCAACTAGAGCCATATGATTTCAGTCTGGATGATGAACATAAATAGTTCATCAACAAAATTATTGGCCATCACCATCTTGATAATGGCCAACTTGAATTCAAGGTTCAATGAAGTCTTGGAGATACCACTTGGGAATCTGCTGGTAATTGTGCAGACCTCTCAGCTCTAGATTGATATCTAGAGCTACATAGTGTGCAGGACATCTGTTTCTTGAGATGGCATAGTCATTCTTCTAAAAAAGGATAATGGGGATCTAATCTATAAATTTTCTAAAAATAGAATCAACCTTGAGCAGCCTCATATATGGAAATAGGTCAATAATTTCCATCCTACTCTTTTTCTTTCCTCCCTCCACCACTATGTTATACCAAGATATATCAAATGACAACTCAAGCATCCAGCAGCCTCCTCCAATCTCACTGAGCAGCCCAGGCAGCTCAGTGCCACCAGCAACCTACCCTGTAGGACCTGCTTTGGGTTCTAATGGGGGGTGGGAAATAGACACCACTCTTGACCTCCCTAGGGTAACCTAGCCTCAACCCTAACCTCAAAATTTTGACCTGTATGATCAACATCATGCACTCTTGTCTTTTCTGATGGCACTGACACCAACAACAATGACAGGCATGCCACCTGCATGGTCTGAGCCCACTTCTCCTGGCTCTAGCCAGCCTACACCATATGGCCCCTATGTATGGTACCCACAGGCACCTTACCAAATGCCAGGACTGCTGCTGGTGTTCTTCTACCCCTTCTCAGTGCTATACCCTCCACCTCTGTTGAGTGAACCCACTGCTCAACAATCCACAATGTTGTAGCCCTTCTCATCAAGGAGTAAAGGCAAACAATGTGCTACTGAGTAGGACATCCTGCAGGAGCAGCACAATGAACAACATGCTCATTTAGCAGCTTGATTGTACAAGATGGGTCTGAGTGACCACCTCATTGACTCAGTCAACCTGTACAATGAGTCAACTGCTTAGATCCTCAATGAACTTGTCAAGATTATTCATTACCACAATTCACAAATTATAAGCATAGATAATTATATCTGGTGATTGAATGACACAGTTGACCTCCTTTGGGCATCATCAGCAATGATGGCCCCAGCCTCTACTATGGGCAGGACTCATGAAGAGTCCAGCTCAAAATTATCTTTAACTATAAAGTCCTCTTCTAAAAAGAGGACTCATTCTAATACCATATCATCAGCACAGATCTCATCTGTACCTCCAACTTCTTTGCCCCCAGCAAGCTTGTCCAGACCTAAAGCTCACATTCCTTCCTCTTTTCAGGCTGGCTTGTCTAGAGCTTCCTCTTAGTCCACATCTTCTATGTCAAGTGCTACCAACACTTGACCACTATTATCTTATACAGACTCTTCAGTCCCACTTGGGGAGTCTCAGCACAAAAAGCTGAGGCATATCAACACTCCAGCCCCTAAGCCATTCTCATCCAGTGATATCCACATAGACAAACCTGACACCCAGACAAATATCCTTTTATCTAGCATGCAGCCTTTGGGACCAGGTATCCCTAGTCTCATGTCTGACTCCTGTATTTATAGTCAGGAGTTAATGTAAGTGGAGTGGACTTTGCCCACTCCTAATGATCCAGAAATATCTCTGGATCATATATCTGTAGGTCTATGGCCTATGACATCAGCTGACCCCATCTTGTTCTTTAACTCTGACTCTGAGAAGGAGGACATCAAACATTTTAAGGTAAGGAAAGACAAAAATGTCAGGAAGTTGCCTTTCTAACCTCCTATTACACCTCTACCCTGAGGCCACATCTGACTTGACATAATGCCTAGATGTAATGGATGTATCTCTGGCATCTTCAGGCTCTGGAGAGACCCAGCTAATGGGCAGGTCTCTTATGCATGCAACAATCATATGGGCAGGATGCTATCACTGCATTTCTATTAGAGTCCCCATACAAACAATGTGTACATAGGAGAATCAGCTATTATGGCATCTTGAAAAGAGATGCATGGTTATAAATACTTTAAGGTAGACTGGAAGAAGAATCTGGTTTACAAATACACAGTTTGTGGACTACCTACAAACACAAGCAAGCTAGACAAGCTATTAAAGTTTGTCTACAATGTCAATGGACCCATACATGCTCACACTGAAGAGTTTGTCTTAATTCATAAGCTATATATCATAGCTTAATGATTGGATGGAGAAAATCTGGAGAATGACATAATTTATCTCTGTTACCAGACAAACTTCAACCTGGATAACTACCCAGTTAGAACCACTACTCTCATCCAGGATATCCTGGATGCTCAACCAGCCCATGACCTTGATTTGGCTTGAGTATCTAATGTGACTAACTGAACCAAGGAAATGGGACTGAGGCAGCCAGTTGATGCTGGCCTCTTTGATAGCAACCAACTTGGTCACTTCATAGTCTCCCACAAGAACCCTGGGATGGGTAACCCCACCTATAGTGTTGCTTTCAACTTTCAACATGCAGTAGACTGTCAATCCATCTACAGATATACTCTGTGTTACTTCCATGCACCAGAGGAACCTGGCTATAACAAGTCAGGCAAGAAGCAAAGTACTCTCATTTGCTTTGCCCATCTTGTGGCCACCTTGATGAGTACTCCTGGATTATATTGGGAGTACATCAATTTATAGAACTAGAGGCATCCTGAGTAATAGTTTGTTACTCAAATAGGCCCTGTTCATTACTATAGATGTCTGGTCCTTCAACCAGGAGCCTCAGCTAACCTTACTCTTGACATGGTGGCTAAGGTATTCATTTACAATGGCATTGATCCAGCTGAGATTGACCACACATATACATTTGGGATTTGATATCTCAATAATACATATTCTGATGACCTGATTCATCATTCCATGTTTGATAAATTGGATGACAGATGACTTAGTTACCTACATTGCAATGGAGTTCCTCCTACCATGTCTGGTCAGGATGGCTGACTCTTACCTTCTGACCAAGACCTCATTCATCTCTACTCCTTAGAGAATAGGGAGTTTACAGATTGTGAGGTAATACCCATCGATCAACCCTACTGGCTCAGAGTAAGTGAACTGATTCATCCATTTTTGCTAAGAAGACAGATATATGCCTCATTAGTTTGTGACTTCTAGGATGCACAGAACCTAAGGAACTTCTACCCAGTCCCTCCTGCACATACTCAGCTCCCTGAGGTAGTAGCATTGGCTTCCCTGCCCTACTCCTTGTCATCTACTACCTCTACTATGCCTGGGTCAAGCTTGTCTGCACCATTGTCACCACCAAATAAACAAGGGTCAACTGAAATGATAGTTGACCCACTGCCCACCAATACTGAGAACTCACCAGCATCACCTGCTAGCTTGTCCTCACCTCTAACCTCTGAATTGTTGTTGACTGATGATGATCAGTCAACAGCATCTATTTCTAAGGTGGGAAATCAAAACCTCTCCACTTAATCAACTCTGGATAATGAGTACAGTATCACTACTGTACTTTCATCATCTTCTATATCTTACCCTAGATAATGGGTACAGTATCACTACTGTACTTACATCATCCTCTGTGCCATAGGCAGAATGATAAATCATCATTCTGCTGTTTGCCCATTTATTGTATATTACCTGCTAATTATCACTGTGCTATATTTCACAATACAGCCTTTAACCTGAACTATAAGTCCAATCTGTTCTCATATGCACTATTGCTAGTATCACTACTAGCCACTTGATCCATTGATATTGAGTAGTTACTCTGACTTAGTAACTACTCGATACCCAAGATTGCCTGGCCAAGTGATAAATGTTCACTTGGCCATTCAACTTTATATTCCTTGTATTCTTTGTGAGACTGATGATTTGGTCTGAATGGGGAGTATGTAAGGGCCATGCCCTTACTATAATTATCTCTACATATTTGTCATTGTTATATGAACACACCATTACTATTATATAATCATGAAAGTATATGTACTCATATCAGTTGCTTTATAAGCAACTGATCTTACACCACTTGTTCTATATAGTCTCCCAATTATAACAGGTCTGAACTATTTGTAGACTGAGCATCATAAGATCAACCACCTATAAAGCCCAGCTTTATATAGCAGCTGGTATAGCATCTGCATTATTGATAGGGCCAGCAGATACAGACTGGGAAGGATTGGAGATCCCAGCTTGTCTTGTAGAGCAGTTGGAATGTGTTGATGGTGTACTCCCCTCTCTGGCAGAAATACATCTATATTTTAAACCTTGGGAGGAGTCTGTGAATAACTGAGTAAGTAGAGTTAATCACAAAACTTGCATTGAGACTGTGAGAGAAATACTCTGGTTACTAGTATGAGACATAGCAGAGAAAGCCATAACACTTCGAGCATCAGCATTTGTGCTATTGGCATATGGTAGCACAGAAAGAGCACTTGTTGTGAGTGTAGAAGATGGAGATGTGACCAAATGAGTGACTTCTAAAAATAAAGTAACCGTAGAAGATAAAAGAGGCATCAAAGATGGAGAAGCAACTGAGAGCAAAGCAGTTGTGGAAGATTGAGGTGGGACAGCTGACAATAATGAAGGTATAGAAGATGAAGTAAATGTAGTTGATATTGCAGTGCTCAAAATAGTAGAGAAAGTAGGATGAAGATCAGTCACAAAATCAGGGCCATCAATAGAAGCATGAATAGTGTTATCATCATCGAGGTTAGTTTCATCTTTCTCTACAGGTCCTGAGGTAGATAGTTGGCATAGATAAAAAGTGTGTCAACCAGTAGCCATGTTACCACCATATATCCAGCTAATTTTCTCATACAATGGCCAGACCTTATCTGTCCAAGCTTTGAGAAATTTAGTATCCTATGAAAATATTAGATATGAATTAGGATAGCTAATGAGTACATACTCTATTTCTTTTCTGAGACCTCAATGAGTTGATCTTGCTTCAGAGAGCAGCAATGTCCTCAGAGTCCATATAGATAAGAGCATCTGACTGTCCTCCACTATCTGAACAGTTGACAGTGAATAAATAGAGAGTATTGTATAGACATTTGATCTGTGCAATGGATTAAAATTAGAAAGAAAAAAGTAAAGAACAACTCACCATGGTCCACTGATTCTTGACTTGTTCAGCTGTGACTGACAAATACTTCATACCAATTATTAGGTGAGATTGAAGAAAGTTTGCTGCTTTAGTAAAGTTGGCCTCATGGAGACTGACTCTCCTCTCTTTTGTCATAATATCAACTAAGAAATCTACCAATATACCTCTCTCTCCTTCTGTCCAATTGGCTTCTCACTTTCCCTCACCATTATTATCAGCTGTCTTTGCTTTACTCTTGCCAGCTCATATGTGCTTTGAATTCTGAGCAAGTTGAGCAGTAGGCAGAGGCTGAGCAGCAGGCAGAGGCTGAGCAGCAGTTGAGGGTGGAGTAATTGTTTGGGGCTCAGTGAGTTGAGCAAGACAAGAAGAGTCCATCCTGTACTTGTTGTATCTGGTAACAAGATGCTCTAAGGCAAAAGATGCAAAATCAAGAAGGATTTGGGTGGAATGGTCAAGGAGAGAGCTAGTGTCTGGATAATGTGGAGACAGCATGGGAGTATATCAGCAAATCTTATCATACTGCATGTCATTGACAGCAGCATTAGTTTTGGTCTCTGACTAGGAGAAACTAGATAGCAAGACTGATATGAGTCAATAAATGTCTACACATGACTGGTTTGGGTTGCGGATTCAGTTGTTAAACAGATTCTTAGTTAGGAGCAGACTGCAATTGAGCACTGTATTATAAATTGTTAATTTTTTTAAAAAGAAATATAGAAAATATCTGGAAATTTTCACCATAGTGCTGATAATCTTTGAGAGCTAACTGGCAGTTGCTTGTGTAAATTCCCCTCATCCATTGTGAGAGACATCTAAAAGTCTATTAGAGTTACAGTAGAACTTCTCATAATATATGAGGTAATAATATATATTTCTTATAATGCATAGAATTTTTGTGCTACTATTAAGGTATAGTGGAAATTACAGGACATAATGCATAGTGCATAATACATAAGGTTTGGCTAGGTAATATGCATTATGGCAATGAGCACTTATCATTAAAATTAGATTTTAAACATACTGTACCTATTATAAAGCTAATTTTGAGCCTGTTATCTACTAAATTTTGCTCCTACAGTCTCAAAAAATAGTGTTAATGTCAGCTGTATAGTCAATCAGTTTGTGTGCAACTAGATGTAGGCTTAATTCCTGCCAGTTATACTTTACTAATGTTGTGCAGTCCTGGGTTTGATTCTGGTCTAGGTTAGGAGTACCAGTGTATAAAGTGTGATTGCTTAGCAATAATCTGGGTAATACTGAAATGAAGAGGCATAGTCTGGATGAGGGCCTAGGTAGTTCTGGTTCAATGCAGTTGCTAGCACTCTCTGGGGTTTAAGCTGGCTTCTAATACCTGCTAGAGAGGGCTTTTTGAAGAGTAATCTGACTTATTAGCTGTGCTCTGCATTGTGCACTAACAGTCACACTATAATGGTGTGGTATATGTGTGCACTCTGTCCAAGACCAATATACTGGCTGAAGGTATAGTACTCTCTTAGTGAAGAAGCTTTTTTTTTTTTTTTAATTTAAAAATTTATATAGCAGTGTGTGATAGCAGTCCACTCCCAGGCTATAGATGTCCAGAACTACAATAAATATATGTGTCAAGTGATACTACATATTACAAGGCCATAGCCAATCTTGCAGATGTCTATACCTACTCAATTCCAATTTTCCTACTCTCCAGCCACTGGCTAAACAATGAGTACTTGATCTCATGAACACAATCAGAAGGTACTCAGCAAGTGTGCTGACACCAGAAGGCTGCTCTATCCTGATGCTCATCCTTCTGCCTCTTGAAAGTCACATCTGATGTAGCTATCTGCCTCTGCTAATTCCAATTAGCCCTTTAAGCCAACTAGTCTCAGTCGAAGCAGTACTACTAGTATGGGCACTTTTGGTCACTTGCACTGTGCTCACCACCATAGTTCACACAGCAAGCAGTGTGAGAGCATGGGGCTCTCTCCATAGTTGCCAGCATAGGGAGGTTAGCCATAGAATTGCCATGACAACAACTGGCAAGAAGATAATAGTTGGCCTTGGATGAGAACCAGCATACTGCAAGCAGTGAGGAGCCTGTGAATGGCAGGAGTGAGTAGAGTGACCCCAGTGCCAGCAATGCTAACACACAAGAACACTAGCATAAGACTGGACTACTTGTACAGAACAGGAGGCAAGACTGAATTGGAAGGAGATGTTGATAAGGCACTTAGTGAAAGCACCAAATTGTAAGTTGACCATGTTGAATTAGACTATAGCTAAGTCTGAGTGTGTGGAGTTGCACATAACACAAGAAGCATTAGCAAGAGTGAAGAAGGGGGCTATGTGTAACTTGGCCATAATGCTCTTCACATAATCTGAGTCTACAGGGTTAGTAGTACCTGGCTGAAAGTAAGAAACATCAATGATCTTAAAATAAGATCACAATGATGAGAGGGAGGCCTGTTAGTAAAGGAGCTTAATTGAGACATATCTCTAGCCATACTAAAAATAGGATATTATAAGTGAGAAATTATGGGAAAGAATAATCTGACCTGATAGATCTACTTCTTTGAGGTTCTGTCAGAACAGGACATCCTCTACCTATTCAGATCCAGTATGCCTAGTTGAACTCCATAGTTCAGATCATTAGGAGGCATAACTCAATCTCTAAATCAAAGCAATATATATGTGACCTTAAAATCAATCTGGTAGCAGTGCCTGCAAGACATAGAGCCTAGACAGTTATAACTATAGTAATCAGGCCCATAGGGGCATAATGAACTAGCTGCTAGGTAACAGGAAGGAGTGGTGCCTAGACCATAGCTGTGTGACTAGAAAACACTATATGGACTTGAGAGGACTAAATCCTATACCAGTTAGCCTAGTACAGATAAAATAACCAGGTTCTGACTCAAGTTGATTCTATATCACATATAAGTATAAGAATTACCCACAAGGGATCCTCTAGACAGGAATAAACCCATTGGATGCAGATATAGTTATTATTTCAAAATCCAAGAATATATTGTTCTCACATGTCCTCTATACTGGCAATCCCCTTATCCCATTATTACTCTACAACATTTGATTGACTTTCTCAATCTGAATCCAACTGTCTTTGCTTTTAGTAACATGAAACCATTGCTCTTGGCATCACTTTCTACTACTCCACTACAGTATGCTAGGCAGCATCTTGGCATCTCCATACTATATACTCCTCAACATGTTAGGTTGCACAATCACATCTCCATATTTCTCTCATTCTGACTGTATCAGACAATGGAGTAGTATTATCAGTAAGTCTCTTCATAGAGCAGACTTTTTTCTTTTCTCTTTTTTCTTTTTCCTCTTCTCTCAGTTTTATAGAATAGTCTTTTATATTAGGATTTCCATATTCTTCTGAAATATAGTTATCTAGTTTTGTTTCTTTTTTCTTTTCTTTATATATACTCTAGCTAGTTCTTGTAATTAGTTAGATATAGACTGCTTATGTACACCATGTAATAAATTGTTGAATTAAAAAAAATAGTTTTAATTGCAATTTACCAAGAAATTGGCAAACAAAGAGCTTCAAAAGTTGAAATTAGTATTATTGAATAGGCCAGGGCCTTATATTCAAGTTTTTATCCTACCTTCATTTGAATACTCTATTGCTCTTTTCTCTAGTGCTCATCTCTATCATATCATACTATTGTCTTTATAAGTTTAATACCCAAAGAAGCAGCATAATAAAAGCTTCATTGTAAACTCTCTCCTTATGTTCAAAAACTCAAGAGAGCAAAGCCATCAAAGAATGTACTAAAAATATCAGCTCAATTTTCTGCTGCAGAGCCTTCTGGCTGAGAGAATCTCATCCTTTCTGACTAGTTAATAGTCTTTTAATATGTGGACAAGTACTCAACAATAAAGTAGAGAGATATTGTTAACTACTTTAAAAGCAAAACTGACAAATCACTCTATTTCACCCAATCAACTATTAGTTGAAACCTCAAGAGGTGAGCAGAGCTTGAAGAGAGAGTCTCTGACACTTCTGCTACACTCTCTTTAAAGTGACTCTATATAGTCACATGTCTTGATGTCAAGTGAGCACTTGTATTGTAAATTGCTCATATAGAGAAGATGTAGGAGATAGTCACAGGACTGATGTTAATTGAGAAGCAGAAAAGATATGAAGAACTCTTGAGAGTGCCAAAAGATGATAGATTGATAGATGAGAGATGGCTAGATTTATTTAAGCAGACATATAGATTGAAGAAATATTATCAGCATGAAAAGACAGGATCAGTTGATCTAGCTACTGTTAAGTGAGAACAAAGATGAGTTTAAGAGATCATAAAGTTGTATACTCCATGCAATCAATAAAACTTTGATGAAATAGAGCTTTTTCCAAGGTTAGTTGATAACTTACCTTGCCTTTCAATGATATTACTTACCTATATTATCAGAGCACCACCTGATCATGGTCTGGCAACCAAGAAGACAAGTGGCAAAAAGAAGGAGAAGTTTTACATCACAGTTAGCTTTGTCTGCAATACTAATAGAAGTAAGAAAATACTACTAATCTTTATTGAAAGATCAAAGTGAACCAGGTATTTCTCAAGATATACACCAGATAAGTATGAGTTTTGTTATTGAAGCAACAAAAAAGTATAGATAACATCAGAATTGTTTGATGAGTGAGGGATTATTTATTTCTGAGTTCCAGTCTTGACCAAATAATTAATAAATGGATCCAACAATTTAATATCAAAATAAAGTCAGAAGGTCAGCATGTTTTTCTTTTTATTGATAACTTTGTAGGTTATACCATCCACTACAAGCCAACTAATATTAGAATTGAATTCTTTGAGCCTAATCTCACTTCTTTTGTTCAGCTACTAGATACTGGCATAATTTGATATTTCAAAGCATATTATCACCAGAAGTTTTACACTAGAGCAATTGATTTGGATGAGGGCAGTGAGAAAGATATCTATAAGATTAATCTCCTTGAAGGCATACTTCTTATCTGATATGCATAGAAAGAGATGACTCAGAAAATGATTGTATACTGCTGAAATTATACACAAATTCAATCAAATAAATATGCTATTGAATTTAAACATTAAACAAAAACTAAAATAATCTCTCCTCTTAGACAGATTCATTTATCTATTAGCAAAACCTCTTCCTACTCTAGCCTCAAAGCCTAGGCCATATTGTATGAATTTGCCAGGAGTGACTCCATAACTCTTCTACAGACTGAAGAACAACTTCAGAATATTTTAGACAACCAATATTATGAAGCTGACTAGGCAACAGCTCTTAAGAGTATCATGAATGCTGAAAGTGATTCTCTTGCTGCATTAAGGGCAGTTCAAGAGTTTTCTAACATCTACAAATATTCCAAACTCACCATTCAACTTTTGGTAGCCTGACCTCTCCAACTAATCAAAGCTGAGTCATATTTGCTCACTTTAGTCTAGGTACTGAAGTTAAGAAATTGGATTTTTGGAGTGTCTTCTACTATTGAAGAGCTAGTATATCCTGATTATGAGGCAGAGAATAATCTCACTGATACACCTTATACATTTTCCAGTAGTGACATTGAGATTATTGCACAGATTGAGCATGAGGGCAGGGTTGAGAAGAGAGAGGTGGTGGAGATTGATGACAATGATTAGAAAGATAACAATGATAAATTGAAGTTCAGTATGTTGAGAGACAATATGATAGAGCTTACCTGACAGCTTGAGCAGATGATACTTGCTTTTGTAGACAAAGGTGGCTTGATCTCTCTTGTAGAATCACTTTGGAAGTTTTATGGACACTTTAATTGTAAGGAGCTCCATAATGCCAAGCAAGCTACTATCACATCCTATTTGATATGCCAGTAGGTTGGTAATGGCCAGGATGAGCCTTGGAATCAGAAACAGTGAGAGTAGCTACAGTTGGTAGATTTTTGATAACAATATGCCCAGATTGTTATGTGGAAATGTGATGTGACATCTCTCCTCTTGCATAGTGCTCATAATGCATAAGGTTTTTGTGTCACCAACTGTATGCATTATGAGAAGTTCTACTATAAATAGTTTAGAGTTAATAATATAACCTAACTTTGGCTTTCCTCATTCATCTGTTTTTTAACCTAGCTATCCAAGTTTTCCTCTTGTCTAGGTACTTCTAGCACTTATTTATTTATTTTTCTCTCTTACACATATTTGTAGGAGTCTATAATAACAGATTGCCAAACTGCCATAATTTTAGAGTTCCAAAATCTTCAAGATTTTATCCAGTCCTATAGAGACCCACACTCATCTGTTTGCTATATTGAGAGGGATATACCAGAGTTTCAGGAGACTTATGGCTCTCTTTTCAGAAAGTGGTCTAAATTACTACAATTTTTTCAGGTTGCATATTAAGTGTTTGAACTGTTATACACCAGAATGTACTTTTTTTTCCCATAAATTTATATACTGGTGCACAGTAGTAGTCTAGTTGCAGATACAAAAGATAGCTACAGTAATCTATGAAAGAAAAGAAAATCTCCTGCAGCTCAGCTGAACATAGTAGCCTATACTGTAAAATAAGTCCTTCCTATACCCAGAGGTGGATGAAGAAGCAGGTAACAAGCCTTCATGCTCTGCAGCACCACTGGCACTACCAGAATGTACTTGATATAGAAATATAGTGTATCCACAGAGGGTGTGAGAGTTAATGTGAGAGAGGTTTGGGATATCTTACTGTGTTAACGTCGAAGACATAGTTGAGCATTCCCTTGAATGGCCCGAATATTACAGTTGGGAATTTACAGGAGCTTATCAGTCAGATGGAGCGCCACTCCCTCCCGTCACTCTCCTATCCCCTCAAAGCATCCCGCTTGCAGCAGCCCTTAACCAGATTATCAAAACTGCTTTTGAGAACCCACCATTCAAGTGATGCTACCTCAATGGAACATATGCATGTACTATACATGGAAACATTGGCACCTCCATTGCCAATGGATGGAACTTGATAGCTGACAAAGATGAAGATAAAGACAAAGAATGGCACCACCACGTACTTGACCAAGAAGGGATTAGTCTCGCCTCCCACATCATTCACACAGTCCTTAATGACAGCTATACATGATGGCTTGAGAACCCTCTAGTCCAGCAACTACGTATTGCTCACAACTCACAAACCACACTCGACATATCGACATTACTCAAGTCAGCCTCCACCCCCACCATCATGGAATCTTCCTCTTCCAGCAATGACACTACGTCATTAGGAAGTGAAAAAAGACGTGACACCGTGACTTCTTCCTCCTCTGCATCAATCAAGATCGAGAGTCCCAATGACTTATTAGAAGACATGTACACTTCTGATTAATGACGATCTATTTATACATCATGATCTCATTAACGACGATCATGATCTGAATCTTATGATATGAGTTCCCGGACTACAGACCCCCATTTAAAGTCCACTTTCCATTCTTAGTAAAATTAGAAAAGCTCTTCATATCTCTTCATTCAGTTATTGCCTTCTCACACAGACCCCTGTTCAAGTGATTAGAATGATTTCTAACTTTCTTTAGTCTTATTGCTCATCCCCTAGCCAGACTCATAACCTCGTATTCCATTACATTCCCCTAGTCATAGTCTAGTAGAACATTCATGGATCTAAAGAGTAATTAGTTCTGATCTTCCAATGTAGACAGAAAAGTTTTTGTATTCTAAGAATAGGTAGATCTAGGACTATATAAGATCTACCAAGAAAGGAAGAAATGCAAGTTTCTATCCTTTTCAGTTATTATCTACACCTTTACGCATCTTGTAACTCTATCTTCTCAAAGGCACTCTAGCCAGAGAGAAGATCTTGTTCAATAATCCCTGTATTAGGGACTCTTCAAGAACTCACTTGTACGCAGATGTCCTGGAAGATCTAGGTGTCCCTTCAGGAACAGAAGTCATCATAACAAGTGAGTGTGATATTTCCAACTCTCCCAAGTTCAAACTCGTCAGTAGAGAGGTGAGGATCAACTCAGGTTTGGATGTCAATTAGAGTCACTCTCTATATTGGCTATGGAGGATATTTCTCAGAAAGGCTACACTGGTCTGTCTGACCTCCAGAATTATATGCTTGACGTAGTCTGCTTCTCCTCTGGCATCTTGATGGAGATCCATACTATTTGAAGTCGAGACAAGTGGTTGAGATAGGTGCTCCCTCTCATCCCTGAGAGCAAGGTCCTGCTGATAAGCACCCCTAACATTAGGATAGAAACTTCCCTCTGGACCCCAGTGGATCAGTTGTAGCTGTATATCCTTCAGTGGATCACGCACTTCTTGGAAGTCAGCTGCAGTACAAGAAGAGGATTGGACATCCTTGGAAAATGACAAGAGGCAACTCCCTAAATGCATCCCTTCTAAAAATGAAAGCTGAGGCAAGATGGTGTAAAACAGAAATTGGAAGACATCTTAAAGAATGGTAATCTTTACTGAAAGAAGTCTCAGGAACGTCACAAGAACTCCACCCAGCCAGGTACCACAATAGACCTGACAGATTCAAGCCGAAGTCATAACTGAACCCTGACCAAATGAACTTCAACCCCAAACCTATGCAATATGCCCTATGCAGTATGCCCTCATGAAAACTCTATTCTCTTCTTTCATCTTGAAATAAAATGACATCTCTACAAATTTTACTAAGAAAGAAACTAATTATTTATAGAAACCACCTGCCTCTACAACTACCTCCTATTCCTAATTGCCCTAACAACCTTTATATGACTCCTCTATTATTCTCGATACCCACTACTTCAAACTGGAAGATAATAAATTGTCAACATTTCCGAACAATCTGGAAGAAGAAGAACTCACCGAGGAGTTCTCAACGCGCTCAAAAGCCTCTTTAACAAAGCCTCTTCTGAAGTTAGACCCCCAAACACTACAACAGCTGATCCTTCAGCTCAAGCAACGCAATCCCAAAGACCCGATTCCATCGGAGTATCTTCAGATCATTCTACCCTCACCCACCCAGAGCAAATTCTCAGTGATGTACAGCAAACCGTCGACTCTCAAACCAGAAACAACTTGCCACAAACTCCAAGAACAACTCTCTCTTTCACTGAACACCGAGATATTTGAGACCCCATCAATACTTCCGACGAAGAACAAAGAAACCCCTCTCCGAACACCACAAACCTCTCCTGTACCCACCAACCTGGAACTTCTCAGACCCTTAACCCCAGAATGGCAACACCAAATATTAAGGACCCAAAGGTGGAGAAACCAGAACACTTCTATAGTGACTTGGAAGACTATAACTGATGGAGAAGAGCCCTCATCGTCTTCTATGCCGTGCAACCCAACACATACAACAATGATGACAGGAAAATCTATTATGCCTTATCCTCCATGCGAGGAGGAGCAGCTCAGTGGAAAGAAGCCTACATCCTTGACCATATGAATGCTGCCAGAACATTCACCCTCAGAACACTGGCCGACTTCTATACCTCCCTTGACACCTCGTTCCAACATGTTAGCAACAATCTCAAGTCCCTTAGCAAGCTCGCAGTGCTTAGACAGAGAGGACAACCTATTGAGGACTACATCGCAGAATTTAAGTCCCTCTTATCCATGTCCACCCTCGTGGATGTCAATGTCCAAATCTTTTACTTCCTCCAAGGACTGGACTCATATTACCACAAACACGTTGTCCTACTCCAACCCACCAGGACCAACATTGCAAATTTCTATACAGCAGCTCAAACAGTTGGAGGATTGGACCAACTACAATTGTTTGCTCGCTCAACATGAGATACTTGAGAATGACAACCCCATCCAAGGAAGATTACTAAACCTTCAAAGAAAACTAGCTGAAAGGACTACTAACCATATCGACCACCTCCACAACAAACTCATCCTACCAGATATGGTCCAATGGATATCGACAACCTCGAAGAACTCTATGGAATTGATGACGATACCTCAACCACTGATGAAGACTCAGATGATGAATCTGAGGAGGCTATGTCGGATGAAGACCAACATAACAAAGAGCGAATCCACAACCTCATTGCAATCAGGCTCAAAGAAGAGCTCAACAATATTCTTACCCTGGAACTTCTTCACCTCAAGAAGAAAGGACTCTGTTTCCTCTGCTGAGAAGGACAACACTTCACCAGAGAATGTCCCTTCAAAGATGACCCCAAATATCAATCAAGAAAGCCTGCCAAGTCACCGAAGAAGAAGTCTACCACCAAGACCCATAAGGAAAAGCCTGACTCAAAATGAAGAAATCTGCAGAAACTTGGATGCCATACTATCCACAACATCGAAGAATCTTCAGCATCTGAATCCGAAAATTTTCAGGCAAGCTGAGTAGCATAACTCAGCAGAAGGAAAACACGGAAGTTAATGAAATACAACTCAAAGAAAATTGAAAAATACTACAAATCCCTGTGATAATACACCCCCCTTCCAACCCTGACCAATTCTGCACGTTCATCCTTGACTCTGGAGCATCCAATAATTTCATTGACCCCTCCACACTAGAAAAGTGGTGAATACCTCAAAAATGAGCTTGTAATCCTACACAAGTCTGAAATGCCAATGGAAACATGGATATATCCACACATACTGCCACTGTCCAGCTCTCTATCAATGATGTCATGAGCAACATTGTCTTTAAAGTTACCAAACTAGGAAATCAACATGCCATATTAGGAATACCATGGCTGACCACCAACAACCCTATTATTGATTGGAAACATCAAACCCTTACGCTTGTTCCACCTGAAGAAAAATACCAGGAACTACTTGACTCGATGACTGATGAGATCCTCTACTTGAAAGAAGATGACACAGAAGAAGAGGAATTAAATCTCAAAGTCAACACTGCAATGGAGCTTGCACAGAAATATACTAAACAACAATCGGACAACCCCATTGATGTCATACTGAAAGAATACCATCGATACATGAAAATCTTCTCTGACAAAGAAGCAAAATGATTTCCTCCCACATGAAAATGGGACCACCAAATTGAACTACTTCTCTC
This sequence comes from Leucoagaricus sp. SymC.cos, assembly GCA_001563735.1. Lineage (NCBI taxonomy): Eukaryota > Fungi > Basidiomycota > Agaricomycetes > Agaricales > Agaricaceae > Leucoagaricus > Leucoagaricus sp. SymC.cos. The sequence continues at coordinate 8,132 of KQ963268.1, read as the reverse complement.
TTTCAAACCAAAGGCCTTTCCTAACTACAAACTAGCACCTAAAGAAATGGAAGAACTAGATAAATTCCTCAACGAGAACCTCGAGAAGAAGTATATTCAACCATCGAAGTCCCCAATGGCCTCTCCATTCTTTTTCGTAGGCAAGAAAGATGGAAAACTCCGACCCTGTCAAGATTACAGATATCTTAACAAACACACTAAGAAGAATGCCTACCCACTCCCCTTTATCTCGACTCTATTTGATAAACTCAAAGGCTCCAAATATTTCACAAAATTCGACGTTCAATCAGGATATAACAACATTTGAATTGTCAAAGAAGACCAATGGAAGGCCACATTTCGAACACCAAGAGGATTATTTGAACCAACTGTCATGTTCTTCAGAATGTGTAACTCCCCCGCCACCTTCCAAACTATGATGGATGAAATATTCGAACCCTTAGTACAAAAGGGAGGAGTCCTGATTTACATGGACGATATTCTCATCCATGCCACTACCTGCGACAAATTATGAGAACTAACACATGAAGTCCTCAAAACTCTCGAAAGAAATGACCTCTTCCTTAAAGCTGCAAAATGTGAATTCGAGAAGACGAAGGTCGAATATCTAGGAGCAATGATCACTGGCCACTCAATAGAAATGGACTTTGCCAAACTCAGAGGAATCAAAGATTGGCTGACGCCCACCAAGACGTGAGACGTTAGGAAATTTGTTGGCTTTTGCAATTTTTACTGCCACTTTATGAAGAACTATTCCATGATAGCCACACCCCTTAACTGACTTATGTTGACGAAGCAACTTTTCAAATGGGAAGCAACCCATGAAGAAGCCTTCCAGAAGATGAAGAAAGCTTTCAGAGAAAAACCCATTCTTCAGAAAGCTGACCCCACCTGTCCTTTCGAAATCGAAACCAATGTCTCAGCCTATGCATCTGGAGCCATGCTCTACCAGAAAAACGATGCTGGCAAATGACAACCTGTTGCCTTCCATTCGCAGAGCTTTAATGCCGCAGAACAAAACTACCACTGCTCTGAACAAGAGCTACTTGCTATTATGCACACCCTAAAAGCCTGGAGACACCACCTTCTAGGAGCAAAACACAAATTTACCATTTGGATGGACCACAAAAATCTCACAAGATAGACCAAGCTAGAAGACCTTAACCCACAACAAAGACAATGGCGAACGATGCTTGAAGAATATAAACCACAGTTAAAAATCAAGCACATACCTGGACAAAAGAATGGCGCTGCAGATGCCCTCTCCAGAAGACCCAACCTGGCCCCAAATGAGAAAGATAATTGATCTATCACTATGATCACCCCCAACTTCTTAAACTTCCTAGACGAAGAACTCTTACATGAAGTCGAAGAGAAGCAGGACCTTCTAGAAATAACCCCCAAAAATAATGAAAAACGTGCATACCACCAGAATTGCCTAGTCATTCCTAACGACACTCTCCTCTGAAGGAAAATACTACAACTAGCTCACAATCACAAAATCGCAGGACATCCCAAACAAACTGAGACACTTCAAAAATTACACAAATTCGTCTACTGGCTGGCAATGTGCGACTATGTCAAAGAATACATCGCTGGATGTACAGCTTGTCAGAGCTCGAAAATCATCTGAAGACCTGACAAACCACTGATGATACCCATCGAAGGACCGAAAATAACATGTTCTTATGCACAAATATCAATGGACCTAATCACAGATCTCCTGATCTCTAACAGATACAATTCTATATTAACCATAGCAGACCATGGTTTAACGAAGGGAGTAATTTTAACCCCTACTACCAAAACCACCACTTCTGAAACAATAGCCCAGATTCTCATTGACAATCTATTCAGCAAGCATGGACTTCCCAATAAAGTCATATCTGATCGAGATCCCAGATTCGCTTTGAAATCGATGAAAGCCCTATACCAGGCCCTAAATATAGAAACTGCTTATTCCAGTGCCTACCACCCACAAACAGATGGGACCACTGAACAATTCCACCAGGAAATCAAGACCTATCTAGCCATAGCCATGGCAAATGACCCACACTCCTGGAGCAAACACCTCTCCTTATACAAATATGCCCACAACAACAGACCCCATGCCAGAAGAACTGAAACCCCATTCCAGCTACTTCAAGGAGAAAACCCGAAATCGTTCCCCTCTGTCCTTATCCCCACTACTTCACCAAATGCAAACGACTGCATGAACTACTTAAACCAAATAAGGAAGAAGGCCTTACATGCTCATCAATCTGCCAGAGACGCAATGATGAAGCAAACAAAACATTTATGACTTCCAACCTATCAAATTGGAGATACCATATGGCTAAACAACAAGCACCTAAAGTTAGATGTACTGAACAGAAAACTGTATCAGAAGTGAGACGGCCTATTCAAGATCACTCATAAAATCTCCCCAGTCAATTATAGACTCAAACTGCCACCACAATGGAAGATACACAATGTCTTTCATTCCTCCTTGCTAGTACTGCATAAAGAAACACCACTCTATGGACCACAGTTCACGAGGCCACCACCCAAACTAGACCAAAATGAAGAAATGTATAAGGTCGAAGCTATTCTAAACCATAAGAAGCACCAACAGAAGACCCACTACCTGATCAAGTGGAAAGGCTATCTGCAATCTGAAAACACTTGGGAGCCCAAGGAAAACCTCAAAATGGCGAAACTACTTCTTACGTGCTATAAAAGAAGCAAACATTTGGACCAGTGAACTCGACATGTCTGCAGATTCACACTCACACTCCATCCCTACCTTGCCAGCTCCAAACACACCAGCTCTACCACCTACCGCTCAACCAGCACAACTGCCCCAAGCGCCACCAGTTAATGCCCAAGCTAATCCGTTATATCAGTCACTGCTCAGGCCCTTACCTGATCTCTTCATCGACAACAATAGCCAATACACAGTATTCACTCGAAACAACACCATGATCTCAGTCCCTGCTCTTACTGGAAATACCATCATTTTAGATCAATCCCTCCACTATTCCCTACAATGACTTAAGTGGCCAAACATTTCCTTTGAGAATGCCAATCTATGAAGCAATCAGGCAGCTTTTGCCCTCATCAACTACTACCAGATGCTTGCTGTTACAAGCATACATCTTATGCAAATGCTACTCCATTACTTGCAGCAGACCGATCTGGCTCAAAAAGCTCTTGACACCCTTTAGCTCTCCCCTCGCTTATGAACAATGATATGGGAAACTACAACAGGAATCTCTTTGGCAGAAATCGCCAATAGTTCACATCTTAGCAATGAAGGTGGACTCCATTTTGAAGTGACTTTTGCAGTTCCCTGACCTTGGAACCTATCCATGACACTGCAAACTCCTCCACCAATCATTGAGCCGATACTTCCAGGACGAGAATGAGATGATTGAGCAAGAGAACCTCCCAGGATGGATCGCCACTCTAACCAAAGAGGAAGCAGCAGATCTCCTGAATCTCACCATGATGACACCAGACCCCTGCTGTATTCCACTTTCCACAGAAGAACTCTCCCTCCCTGATGCTATTGTATGGAGCATCACGCTCACGATTGCACAGTGTGTAGTCACTGACGACCCCAACACATGCCTTCTGGAGACCACATGGTACACTGAGAGAGAGCCTCTGAGCCACCGTGCAATGATGCTCCTGGAAACCACAGATCACATCAACAAAACCACCCACAGAATCCTGTACGACAAGGTCAACACTACATACGACCTGAAGAAGCTAATGAACCTTCTACATCCACTTGGCCCCTACTCCCAAACAAATTCAGACAACAACATCCCCATGCCAATACCATCACCAACCAAAGAGGATGAGAATTGGATGCAACACACCAAAGAAATTGAAGGATTCGAGGCAGAAATGCCCCCAATCAACAAGAAGGTGTTTTGAGTCATAACCATCAAATCTGACTGAGAAGAAGCAGAATGCCTGAAGAATTTCCTTCATCCGACTCCTTCTACAACAGACACTACAACAACTATCCCTACAAGAACCTGGAAAGTGACTGACAAACAAGAACCCATCTCTATTACCATGTTCATGTGCTACGATGCCCACGCCACCCTTATCAGCCCCATTCCCACTGAAAACAGACAAAAGGCTGACAAATACATTTTTACTATACCTCTCAAACCCTGCACTGATGATCACCCATATTGAAATGACAGAATCAAACCACCTGTCAAAACAGAAGAGCTCATTGCCAAAGGAATTGACACTGATGCATGGGATATATATTTAAGATGCATTATAGAAAATGCGTTGAAGGGAAAGGCTAATGTTAACATTGAAGACATAGTTGAGCATTCCCTTGAATGGCCTGAATATTACAGTTGGGAATTTACAGGAGCTTATCAGTCAGACAGAGCGCCACTCCCTCCTGTCACTCTCCTATCCCCTCAAAGCGTCCCGCTTGCAGCAGTCCTTAACCAGATTATCAAAACTGCTTTTGAGAACCCACCATTCAAGTGATGCTACCTCAATGGAACATATGCGTGTACCATACATGGAAACATTGGCGCCTCCATCGCCAACAGATGGAACTTGATAGCTGACAAAGACAAAGATAAAGACAAAGAATGGCACCGCCACGTACTTGACCAAGAAGGGATTAGTCTCGCCTTCCACATCATTCACACAGTCCTTAACAACACCTATATGTGATGGCTTGAGAACCCTCTAGTCCAGCAACTACATGTTGCTCACAACTCACAAACCACACTCGATGTATCGACATTACTCAAGTCAGCCTCCGCCCCCACCATCGTGGAATCTTCCTCTTCCAGCAATGACACTACATCATCAGGAAGCAAAAGAAGATGCGACACTGCAACTTCTTCCTTCTCTGCATCAATCAAGATCAAGAGTCCTGATGACTCATTAGAAGACATGTACACTTCTGATTAACGATGATCTATTTATACATCACAATCTCATTAACGACAATCATGATCCAAATCTTACGATATGAGTTCCCAGACTACAGACCCCCATTTAAAGTCCACTTTCCATTCTTAGTAAAATTAGAAAAGCTTTTCATATCTCTTCATTCAGTTATCACCTTCTCACACAGACCCCTGTTCAAGTGATTAGAACAATTTCTAACTTTCTTTAGTCTTATTGCTTGTCCCCCAGCCAGACTCATGACCTCATATTCCATTACATTCCCCTAGTCATAGTCTAGTAGAACATTCATGGATCTAAAGAGTAATTAGTTCTGATCTTCCAATGTAGACAGAAAAGTTTTTGTATTCTAAGAATAGGTAGATCTAGGACTATATAAGATCTACCAAGAAAGGAAGAAACGCAAGTTTCTATCCTTTTCAGTTATTATCTACACCTTTACGCATCTTGTAACTCTATCTTCTCAAAGGCACTCTAGCCAGAGAGAAGATCTTGTTCAATAATCCCTGTATTAGGGACTCTTCAAGAACTCACTTGTACGCAGATGTCCTGGAAGATCTAGGTGTCCCTTCAGGAACAGAAGTCATCATAACAAGTGAGTGTGATATTTCCAACTCTCCCAAGTTCAAACTCGTCAGTAGAGAGGTGAGGATCAACTCAGGTTTGGATGTCAATTAGAGTCACTCTCTATATTGGCTATGGAGGATATTTCTCAGAAAGGCTACACTGGTCTGTCTGACCTCCAGAATTATATGCTTGACATAGTCTGCTTCTCCTCCAGCATCTTGATGGAGATCTGTACTATTTGAAGTCGAGACGAGCAGTTGAGATAGGCGCTCCCTCTCATCCCTGAGAGCAAGGTCCTGCTGATAAGCACCCCTAACACACTGTGGCTTTGATGCTCTACTCACTAAACTCACTGACCCTCCTGAAATACTGAGAGTTTTCAGCTGATCTCTTCCCAGCAACTTAACTGAGAGTATATTGGTTTATGTATATACACAACTCTGACTATCCTTTAGATCATCTCTTCTTTCCCACACACCACCATCATCATTTGCAGTCCTGGTCATGTTCTAGCTCACTATGTCTGATACAAGTCAGTATATACACAGTCTGAAGAATTGTCCTTGGGATGAGGACATCAAAGTTGAGTCAGAGGCTGAGATGTTGAGCTCCACTCTGTCACAGGGGGGTGATGCTGAAATAGTAGGCCCCTCTACTCCTTGCACATTGGTCCTCCCTTCTGGGCCTCCTAATCCCATCATGCCTGTCCCTCATAAGGGCAAAGACAAGAAGAAGCATAGCTTAGTCATTGCTGAGCTCATGCCCCCTCCTGCTTGTATGGTGCCTTCAGTATCATGCCCAACTACTCCTGCCCCTCCAGTCTCTCCTTTCCCAGTTACTGGTGCCCTCTCCCCTAGGGCAAGCATCTTTACTCCCCATGCGGGTCCACTGCCTCAGGAAGTATTCACTTCCTCCTGTTTTAATCCTCCTGATCCCTCTGCCAATCTTGTGCAAAGGGTCACTATTCTCAATGACTCACTTGCATTCTTGGCATGACAACTGAGACCTTATGCACTTTGCCCATGCCCTGTCTATTACAGTGGAGTACATTTTTGCTACTCAAGGGCATACCATGCCCTTTGATAACTCTCTTGGTGTGCCCACCTTGGTCTCTGCCTTGTGTGACATGCTGCCTTGTGATGCTCTGCAGCATTCCCCTCTGATCCATGGAACAGCTGATTCAGCTGCTCCTGCCCCCTCTCTCTTAGCACATGGTCCTCTCTCAGAGGCCACTGCCTGTCTCCCTCTGGCTCCTAAGCCTGCTTTCCCCCCTAGACCTGCTCAGTCTGCTAAGCATCCCCCTCCTCCCTCCAGTGTCAAGTGTAGTTATACTAACACTGTTTGCAATGTTACATCTTTGGTCAATTTGGCCAAGACTGTCCCCACCCTCCCATCTGATTGCATTATTGCAATGTATCAGGCCTCTGTCCCCCCAGCACTTCCTAGGTGCAAGATTAAGTCCACTATCCCTGGTCCCTCCCAGTGCCAGGTCCTCATCGAGATCAATCTGCTCCTCTCTTCCTTGCAGTTCCCAGCCTTAGTTGGGGCTGCCAATCATTTTCTTGGTAAGAGCAACCTACAGGTTGACTCCTGCCACTTTGTATATGGGGGGATCTCCCTCTTTACTTCTTGCATCGCCACCTAGGTTGAAATTGACCTGGTTAAGTCTAGTGTCCAGTACCTCCTCTCCCTCACTAAGGGTGGAGTTGAGACCACCCTTCTATGCTCATGATCTTACCTTAAAGTCATTGACATTCTCTTCTTCAAGGTGGACAGTCAGCAGATCACTGCTTCTGACATATGGGCTGTCATGGGAAAGTCCCATATGGCTAGTTTCTTCACTCTTGCAACTAGCTCTTGGGTTATGCACAACTCCCAACACACTGATACTACCACTATGTAGTTTGACATTCTTGATTCCCAGTCAGGCACTACTACTAAGCATCTGATCAGCACTTCCTTCCAATTCAGCCTAGCTTCATGCTTTGTGCACACAGCCTGCTCCCACTCTGGCATCCCTTTGTGCCAGCACTGCTGGTGCTGGGGACACTCCACTCATGCCTGTTGTTCTCAGGCCCCCCAATGCCCTTGATGTGCTGGTCCTCATACTGAGGCTGGTCATCATCAATATGTGTTCTGCTGCAGGGGGAACCCCTCTGCCCATCTACCCCAGGATCTGACCCCTAAGGGAGCCCTATGCCCTCATGCTGCACACTGTGTGAACTGTAAAGGGGATCACAGTGCTAGCAATCAATGGTGCCCATATTGGCATCATCAGTTTGATTGGGCTTGGTTGTCTGAAAAGATGGCCTTGTCTGAGAGGATGGTGTATAACAATGCTATCTCTCAGAAGACAGTGGAGGAGAAGCACAAGGATAGGAGAGCACTCAACCAGTGCCACTGAAACTTTGAACTTCATCATAGGCCCCCACCCAAAGCTGAGTAGGATGAGGTGGCATTTGTTGGATGCTGATTATGATGGACATGTATGTAGTTTTGACCTGTTATGTATTCTATGTAGTTGTCTTTAGTTGTACTCTTGTAATGGTATCCTGGGCTGCCAACCCAGGTGCAGACTGCTATTGCACACTGTGTTATAAATTTATGAACTTAAAAAAAAAAAAAAA
>KQ963261.1:25465-52917 GCA_001563735.1 Leucoagaricus sp. SymC.cos | reverse complement strand
CCGACGAGTCAATATCTCACATGTATTAGTGAGTCTTTATTGTAATGATCATGATGACAGAAATACAATACATTCACAGTAAGGTTGGAATCTTGATCAATAGAAAGGCTAGCTTATCGACTCACCGGCCCAGTAAAAACTTTATGGGTTCGTCATTATGGAATTATTAGAATAACGCACTCAAGTAGTGTGTAACCACTGAAGAAACCTACTCAATCAAAAATTCTTTTAGAAACATCAAAAACTGTATAGTTTCTGGGGGTGAGGCATACCACCTCTGCTGTTGATCTTGACGCGGTCTCCCGGCTTAAATACTAAGAACTTCATTAAACAGGTAAGCCGACGCTCCTCTCTTGTACTGGAAGCCAAGACAAAAATGTATCTGACCATTCAGCCTTGACCAAGTCGATGTCATGAAAGTGAAAAGTCCATGTAGTAGGAGAAGATCTAAATCTCAAGGAGTGATGTCGGGCTCCAGTGTCGGAAAATTCCGAAAATGGTTGTAACGGCATGAGCGTTTCACAATGTTGTTGCAACCCATCATAACAAGTCGTGAAAAATCAATTTGAGCTTTCAGTCCAGAGGAAATTGATAGTAAAATAGTGAGATGTTGACTGTCTACTCCTGTTGCCCACTCTCTTGTTTTGCGACAAAATTAAAATCGCTGTGATTTTTTCATTCATCGGAATGCATTATTACATAATATAACTATAAGGCTTTGTGGGACTATTTTTGGGGATAAAAAGCCGGTCTAGCCACTTTTAATGGGCGACGGCTTTTTCCAACAATATACCTTGTGCAGGAACTTCCGGTCTATGGAGTCCCCTGGAGTCCTACACTGCCGGGAAACGCGGTATTACTGAGGTTGTTGAGCATGAGGTGTGACAAGCATGAAGGGTGTTTCACGCTTGTGTTCTTGAATGATGATCTGTCAGATAAAATCTAATCAACAATGATCGAGCATCTTGGCATTCAACAAGCAGCTAGATCCAGGAGGACCACGTAGAGAGTACACGTCAAAGAAATCAGCCAAGGAGTAGTTAAATGCTCAAATGAAAAAGATCTTCCCTGCACTGCCTTAGGTCATGCATAAATGCATTTTAGCCCCTGTCAGAGAAAAAAAAAAAACAAAAACAAAAACAAAACAAAAACTGTATAGTTTCAAGAGTACAGAAGGAAAAACAATCGGCAGTATATGGAGGTGGCAAGCCAAATGAAGTGATCAGGATCAACCCTTTAAGTTGGGTAAAGTCGGGAATGAAGATGAAAGGGGAAAGAAATAAAAAAGAAAGCCATGGAAATAGATCTTGACATCGAGGATGTTGCTCCTCCTCCAACAGGGAGCATCACACAGACAGGTGGAGTTTGACTCGCTCCTATGTTCGAGTGTGAGAATAAGAAGTGAACTACGCTATGAATAATCCGATGGTGGCGCCGGGCGGTATGGTGTATCAATCAATGACATAGGGGCCATATAGTCAGATCTTGGACTCTTTGTGCAGTAGCTAGATCTGTCAAAACAATACCTCATGCGGTGCTTGTTGTTTCAGTGATTTAAGGGGACGCTTGAAGACTTCCTTCCTAACTACTCACTGAACGCAATCAAGAGCCACCTACTTGTAAGTCTATTGCTTCTCATAGCTCACGATCCACCTACTCTTAACCACAGTTGTGTATCCATTCATTACGACTTCAAAGCCAGACCATGTCTACTCTAACCACCTCCGACGACACAACCGTCTACCGTATTGACAAAATCGGCACTATATACCCACAACTCTCCTTAGACGACGAAGAAAAAGTCATCGCCATCGCAGCAGGAGACTCAGATACCCTATACAAATTGACTTCAGGCGGCATCGTCTCCCGTTTCCGTAACGGGAAATGGGATATTATCGACATTAATCCTAAAACTCGAGGCATCGCCGCTTCTGGTTCCAACGCCTACCTAATCAACTCAACTGGAGATATGTTCAAGTACAACGGAAGAAGCTGGGATTGGTTCAGTGGTATTCTGCTAGGCGCTATTGCCATCATCGCTGATGGTGGTAGTCTATATTCTCTCGGTAAAACCGGCACCATTTGGAAGTGGGGAGGAGCCCAGCAATGGACTGGGATCGACTTTAATTATGATGACAAAATGGTCGTAGCAGGCGGTGGAAAACTCTATCAACTGCGTGCTGGAGGTGCAATTCTGATATTCAATAGACAGTCACACTATTGGGACAACTTGGATTCCGACCCGAACGTGATTCAAATTGCAGCTGGAAATGCAGGGTTTTACAAGCTTCAGAATGACTATATGATTTGGAAGTATTCGGGGGAGCAAGGGTGGGAGAGAATCAGTTCATTCATCGCTGATGGTGGTAGTCTATATTCTCTCGGTAAAACCGGCACCATTTGGAAGTGGGGAGGAGCCCAGCAATGGACTGGGATCGACTTTAATTATGATGACAAAATGGTCGTAGCAGGCGGTGGAAAACTCTATCAACTGCGTGCTGGAGGTGCAATTCTGATATTCAATAGACAGTCACACTATTGGGACAACTTGGATTCCGACCCGAACGCGATTCAAATTGCGGCTGGAAATGCAGGGTTTTACAAGCTTCAGAATGACTATACGATTTGGAAGTATTCGGGGGAGCAAGGGTGGGAGAGAATCAGTTCGGGTGATAGTAAAGTTGCTGAAATCAGTGTCGGGGATTATTTATATGTGAGGAAGGAAGACGGAGAAGTGATCAAGTATACGGAAAATGGATGGGAATCCGTCACTAAGGTCGTGTATGAGCATCATCGTCCCAAAAGTTACTAGAGTGATATCGGACGAAAATAGAGTACCAATGATATATGTTCTAAGAACTCAAAGCGCAAGTGAGAAGATGGAAAGAAAATAAAGACGCTGTTTTCTGATTAAAGGTGTACACTCATCTGATACTGCCACCTGGTCTGACTCAACAACTACCACCTCCGTGGGCTGAGGGGAAACATCAGGAACAAGTGGAATTCCAAAGCCGTCAATGCCTAATCTTCGTTGACGGAACTTCCAAGCTATACACTTGACAAACAACGAGGCCTGCACCACTCCCGCAACGAGGAATGTGAACCAGCTCGTCCAACTAGTTGTTAGTCGTCCAATCAGTACTTCTTTCTCTGATAGCGAAATGAAAAGAGTCGAGCATACCATAACGCAACGACTAAAATCACCAACGCGACTGCTAACTATTCCACTGCGACTGACACCGCGACAGATACTGCAACTGATACAGCGACCGCTGGCGACTCTACCATAACTGACATTGCGACCGGCAGCGCTACTTCAACAGACTCTGCGGCAACCGATACAGCGACCGATACAATGACAGCGACTGATACCAGTTTCGCTGCTGCACAAACCACTCCACCTCCCAAGGCCGCCCGCCTAAAGCAGCCACCCCATCAAAGGCAGCTGCACCTCCAAAAGTCACTGCTGCTGCTGCAGGTAACTGCCCACCAGCAATCAACGCAGCCACCGTCAACTCAGTCAAACAATTTGAAGGCTTTGTCGCTAGTCCTAGACCAGACCCCATTGGTCTACCTACCGTCGGTTTCGGTCAATAATCCGGATGCACCGAAGTCCCATTCTCCTTCCCTCTCGACCAAAACACAGCAACGCAGCTACTCCAAAGTGATATGAAGACGTTCACGAAATGCGTCAACGACGATGTCAGCCCGAATGTCAAGTTGAACGATAACCAGTTCGGTGCTTTGACGTCGTTTGCGTTCAACCTCGGATTTGGAACTTTGAAGAGTTCGACGTTGTTGAAGAGGTTGAATGCAGGAGAGGATCCAAATACCGTTGCGAGGCAAGAGATTCCGAGTTTAATAAGGCTGGTGGGAAGGTTCTGGCTGGGTTGGCTAAGAGGAGAGCGGCAGAGGTTGCATTGTTCCAGACTGCGTCGAATACAGCTGCGCATCCGTGCAATTGAATGAGCTAGATAGGTTCTTTAACAAGGATGTTTTGTTCGAATTTGTGTAGATTAGGCATGCATACACACTTTACATCAGAATCACAGAGGGAAAATGGTAGCGGGGGGTGATGGTACAGTAACAAAACGTCGGAGCTACTTCCATCTGTGAAATCGGATCTCGGCCCGACGTTAGTGATCCGTCTGTGATCCGTCTGTGTTCCGTCGCCGACGTGATGGTATCATGAGCTCAGGGGTTTGCAACACGGAATCTGATTTATACAAAACACCAAAGCACACTCATTGAATTTCCATCAGGTCAAAGCCGAGAAATTCAGATGTAATCGCTACTTTTTCTGTGTACCGCTTTACTTTCCAAAATGAAGGAGAGATATTCATGGCGTGTTTCTCGCCATACCGGACATATGGTTTGTACTCGGCCAGATGGGCTGACGGAGGGTTTTGGTCTGGGACATATTTATCTCTTCTTCGTTGAACCCAATGTTTTATGGTCCTCAGTCTTTCCGCCACTATGAGCCAGATTCAGTTTAAACACGAATGGAGAAAGAAATACTTAGAATGAGTGGATAAGAAATCTATTCATGGTGATCTACACTCGTTTGGTTTCAAAACCGAATTCAACTCTCACGGTGTAAGGAACCCAACCAGAGGGTGCCCTCACTGAGCATGGGGACGAGAAATGCACAAGACGTTCGTCTATTCGAAGGAGACTGACTACCGTGACTACTCGACCCCAAGGGTACTATATATATATGAGTACTTCTAATATACGTCAAATCAAAGAAGTGCGGATCTACAGTAGAACCACGTCCACGGGCTCACACACAACTTTGCACCATCAAAAATCCGATTTCTTCTCCCGAGACTTAAACCCAGACCCAGTCTCTTTAATAATCCGTATTTAACTAGTAATATACCTTCTGTGTCGTATACAGAGTTTCCCATGACCGTCGTGAGGATTTAAACGCTACCTTCAAGCCAGACTCCTACCTAGGTTCTGAGGCTTCGCAATCAATGATATTTTGAACTCAAGATCATTGACACTCCCATCAAGCATAGCAATAGGGATTTTTCATTATGGAATCAATAATGAAGCTTCTCTTTCAAAACCGGATAGTTCCGTGACCTCCTACGATCACACAGAGTCCGACTCGCTCGTATATTCCAGTGTGAGAGTAAGAAGTGAGTTATGCTGTGAATAATCTGATAGTGATGGGCGGTTACCTAGGTGTATCAATCAGTGGCAGAGACACCGATCATGAAAGTTAGGCGCCAATCTCGGCCTGTTTGTGAATATTCCTCATGTGGCGTTTGTTGTTTTCGTGATTTAAAAGGAAGCTTGAAGGGACATCCCTCTTAAACATCCACAGAACATAATCAAGAGCCCCACACTTGTAAGTCTACCGCCTCTCATAACTCACAATCTACCTGCTCCTAACCACAACTGTGTATCCATTCGTTACCACTTCAAAGCCAGACCATGTCTACTACCATAACCACCTCCGACGACACCACCATCTACCGTACTGACAGAAACGGCACTATATACCCACAACTCTCCTCAGACGGCGAAGAAAAAGCCATCGCCATCGCAGCAGGAGACTCAGATACCCTATACAAATTAACTTCAAGCGGCATAATCTCCCGTTTCCGCAACGGGAAATGGGATATTATCGACATTAATTCTAAAACTCGAGGCATCGCCGCTTCTGGTTCCAACGTCTACCTAATCAACTCAACTGGAGATATGTTCAAGTACAATGGAAGAAGCTGGGATTGGTTCAGTGGCATTCTGCTAGGCGCTATTGCCATCATCGCTGATGGTGGTAGTCTATACTCTCTCGGTAAAAACGGTACCATTTGGAAATGGGGAGGAGCCCAGCAATGGACTGGGATCGACTTTAATTATGATGATAAAATGGTCGTAGCAGGCGGTGGAAAACTCTATCAACTGCGTGTTGGAGGTGCAATCCTGGTATTCAATAGAGAGTCACACTATTGGGACAACTTGGATTCCGACCCGAACGCGATTCAAATTGCGGCTGGGAATGCAGGGTTTTACAAGCTTCATATCGACCATACGATTTGGAAGTATTCGGATCAGCAAGGGTGGGCGAAAATTAGTTCGGGTGATAGTAAAGTCGCCGAAATCAGTGTCGGAGATTATTTATATGCGAGGAAGGAAGATGGAGAAGTGATCAAGTATACGGAAAATGGATGGGAATCGGTCATTGAGGTCGTGCACGGGCATCATCATCCCAAAAAGTACTAGAATGATATCGGACGAAAATAGAGTACCAATGATATATGTTCTAAGAATTCGAAGCGCAAGTGAGAAGATGGAAAGAAAATAGAGACGTTATTTCCTGATGAGAGGTGTACGCTCATCTGATACCACCACTTGATCTGACTCAACAATTACCACCTCCGTGGGTTGAGGCGAAACATCAGGAACAAGTGGGTTTCCAAAGTCGTCAATGCCTAATCTTCGTTGACGGAACTTCCAAGCGATACACATGACAAGCAATGAGGCCTGCATCACTCCCGCAACGAGGAACGTGAACCAGCTCGTCCAATTGGTGCCAGGTCTGTTAGTCGTCCAATCAGTACTTCTTTCTCTGAAAGCGAAATGAGAAGAATCGAGCGTACCGTAGCGCAATTCCTAGAATCATCAAGACGGCACCAGGAGACTGGATACACATCATCGGTATACTCAACGCTCCAACCACCTTGTGCTTGTAGGTGTGAATCAGTTGAGGCGCATACTGAATTGCTGCCAATAATGCAGATATGAGGCCACAGAAAGTAGCCCAGGTTTGAACTTGGGCAGGAAGTGGAACTTGAGGGGCGGGAGTAGGCACAGCGGTCATCATCAAGTATATTGTTGTAATAGCGCTGAAGATGCTACGTTCCCCGGGGTCGAACCATTAGTCGGAGTACGAGGAGGGGAAGGGAGCAGACATACAAGTGGGCCAAGGTGACTCTAGCACAGACAAGGGAGAAACGCCATTCTGAGCTCAGGATGGGAGTCTTGACTTGGAGAGGTGGGAGTTCGGGAGCTTCGACGTCAAGTTCAATGTATTTGAGGTGTTCAGGGTAGAACTTCATGTAGAGCACGAAACTAAGAGGATTATCAACAAACTTAAAACGCCTGAGAGAGTCTATGTCGACTCACATGAGTGTAAAGCAGAACCACTGTACAAAGACTTGGAATATTCCGGCTGTCAACTCGATACATCTTCCGAAACCCTGGAAAACATTCAGCATCGTTGAACGACCTTGAAAGCTTTCTCGAGGACTCACAACAACACTACAACATCTCGCAACACCCCATTGCATTGTTATCCTAGTCCATTGTTAGCATTGAGACAACAACGCCGGAACAGAGGAATCACATATTCCATAAACCCGCAGCCGACGAGGTACTCCCAAGTAGTAAGAACAATGGACTAAAGCCTTCAGATGTCTTCGCCGAGATAATCCTATAATGCTACGGCAAAAACTATGGTAAGCCATTTGTATAGCTATCATATCAGGGGCTACTGACCTGCGGGGCATATGAGATGAAGAGACCAGCAATAACGACTCCAGTAATGAGATTCGTCATCCAGTCATGACCCTGTGGGTTACAATAGTCAGTAATCATTCAAATCAATAGTCATCAATACTCACAGAAACGCAGTTGGCAGCGTCCATGATGATAGAGGTTCGACACTGACCGCCTAGTTCGTGCGCTCCAGAAACGCGTTCCCCGTGTCACAGCGTGTGACATCACGATAGCGACTTCCAAAGCCACGTGCTCAACGCTCCTTCGGTCCGGGCCGCCCGCTTCCCGAAGGTGTGAGGTCTACTCACTGTTTCTAGAAATCATTAGTATTCGTATTCTTCCGTGGACCCACGAGTTACCCGTTGATTAGGGCTGCTTCTCAGTCTTATTCTGTTTGATCGAGCAACAAAATCATGTAAACGTTCAGCGTTCAACGAGCGCTCAACCGCTGTGGTTAGGCTATGGAGCATCTGTGGGCCACAAGCTTCCTCCTTTTCGACTCCTTGACCCTTGGGCATAAATGAAGTCCGACACGACATGGCCTATTCCTCATTTTTGACTGTGCTTCCGTCGTATCTGGCTCGTGGCCATCAAATGAAAATGACATTCTCGAAACACAGGAGCACCTGGCGGGTGGAATAGTACTGAGCGTGCTCTGTTTGCATCACTGATCGTCCTGGACCCTGCCTAAATGCCGGTACCTTCTCTAGCAGGTAGCTACGTTGTGGGTACCGTGTCGTTGCCGTTGATCTCGTCCATGCACTTTGGCTCATTAAACGTGGCACTAGCGTATAGGTAGCGACACACGGAATATGAAAGAGTTTCACTCGGAGGAGAATCGACAGGAATAAGCTATCGATTAAGTGAAATCTAAGGCACAATTAGAAAGTTTTCTACTTATACTAAGTGGAGGATTAGGTAACGAGATAGACAGAAACACAAATAAATAGAGAAATAGGAGAGTATTCGACTAATTCGCCACATCGAATCACACTTTGATGGCCTGAGTGATGGTGATGTGGAAATGCAATACAACTCTGTGTATTATGCACACTAATTTGCATTTTCCCGAGACGTTTCTTGGGCAACGGCCAATCCGAATACCAAAAACGTGAAAGCGACGCTCGTTGCTCTCTATTGTTCCCAAATGCGGATCCTTAATTGTATACAGTGACTGGACGACACGCCGCAATTTCAATTGTGCCACGGGACGTGCGATCTTGAACAATGCTGTGTTTTTGGCGACCTCGATATACCTCCACGGTCGATAATATGATTTGAGTCAAGTGGTGGCGACTATAAATCCTTCCTGGACGTATTTTCTTCCACCGTGTAAAAACATAGTTCCGAAGTTTTTCCCACGCGTTTTTGGTTCCTTTCATAAATTTTTGGAAAATTTTCGTTATGTATTGAGTTAGTAACCGTTGTTCTGATTGACAATAGCATCAAGATGCATCATCGCACTGTCTCACAAAATGCGATGACCCTTCTGTTTACGAACTGCCCAGGCTGCTGCTTTCCCCGTTAAGCCAATTGATATGCACTCATGAAACGCCATGACCGATTAATGAATCAACGAATGACATCAACTGGACAGGCATCAAAGGCATTGATTGCAGCAGTCTTTGCCTGCTCGAAGTCGGGATTTGGGACTTGTCTGTACCGATACTTAACCCACCCCCAGTACTGAAAGAATCAAAGATTTATTCAATTCAGTGGCGTTTTGGGACTGATTGCGCAGGCGTGAGACGCCCCGTTTGAGCTTCTTTTTACCCATTGATGACAAGAGGTCCGGAGAAAATGGGGGAAATGTTCAATATTTTCCACAGCAACCACTCTTTTTCGCTATTAACTCAGAGTGGCAAAGGGTACAAGCAGGAGGGAACGAACAACAAGCTTTTCAAACCCAAGCGAGCTAGAAATTGGCGGCAATGACCAAAATAACCGCGGGTTGACCGCCACATATACTACGTCCCTTTCGCGCTTACGACTCCAACCTCGCATGCCTGTTCTAGGAGCTTCTGTACATGGTAGTCGGCCGTTTGTCCATTTCTATTATGTAGATTACCAGGCACCTACTAGATCACCTCCTAATTCTAGTGCGTTTATATATACCCTCAACTGTACGACCCTACTCTAGTGATTGTTTATATTTTTTTCCTTCCCTTATGTACTCTACGTCGTCTACCGAATTATTTTGACGAAAAGTTCCCAGTTTGACCGATCAATCGATTAATGACGTCAGTGCCTACTTATCTTCTCACGCATACGTTGTTCTCCTCAATCGCCTTCCGCCCTCTCTCCTTGACCTACGGAAGAGTTGGTTTTCCGCCCTCATGGCGCTAGCGTCGTATTCAGACCGTACCGGACATTCACACAAGATTCGACATCTAGCCCATCACCCGCCATAGCACTGACTTGAGTATTTTGAAGTCGGAGGCGAGAACAGGTCACAGGTTCCGACAGCGCGAGTTCCTTCGCAGTGCCTTAATAACGGATCCCTGTTTTTGTCTTCAACATCAACCAACGTGCGTGCTATTCTGGAAGCTCCTCTTCTAATCTTCGGTTCTTAGAAGTTTGATCTGACTGGTCGTGTGAGAGAATTACATAGAGCAGGAAATTCCACCTAAATTATTCACACCGCAAAACCCCTCGCAGCTTCGTTGGCTATGGCCGCAATCTTGGCGACTTCCGGTGAATCACGGGAGAGGACATTAATTAAGGCCCACGTCTCTCCGGTTAGATCAGCTGGCTCTCTGCCAGCACCCCAGCTCCCCGAGTAATCTTACTGTGAAATATGAAGTCGTTCAAGGACCGCGTACGAGGAGTTTCGTTGATCTTTGCGTTAGTATGATACCGTTAATGACTTTAATCTGGACGCTGATGAGAGGTTGATCTAGATGTGGAACTGCATTATTCTCTGACGGTAAATCTATTCACCGTTAGCCGAAGTATTCACATTCCTAATGTCCCACAATTCAGGTTACTCCAACGGCGTGATCAATAATGGTGAATAGCACGACAACCACCCGCGCTACATGACATGCTGATCTTAATATCTTCCATTAGTAAACACTCGTGAGAATTTGAGCCGTTCTTGCTATACGACTTTCTGACCAACTTTGATACAGTGTTGACTCGTATCTATGGGTCAGAAAGAATCGAAGCTAATAACTATGGTACGACTCTAAGGAGTCTTGCATTCGCTGGTACCGTAGTAGGAATGCTTCTGTTCGGTGGGTTGTCGAGGGATTCACTTAACTGCGTCGCATTGATCAATGTCCATACAGGATGGCTGTCAGACAAAATGGGCCGGAAATTTGGTATGGTGAGGGTTCCGGACCTATGGTCTTCGTGAAAGCGTATCAATTTTGATCACATCATATAGATGAGCGCATCTGCTATTGTTGCATTCTTTGCCCTCTTATCCGCCGCGCCGGCGGGAGCTCACGGAAGTCTGAGTGGCATGCTAGCAATGTTAAGCGCAATGCGGTATGAATGCATCTTGGCCTCGACCATGCGCGCAAGCGGATTTACATGCTACTTTCAATAGATTTCTTGTTGGGATCGGTATAGGCGCAGAATACCCATGCGGTTCTGTTTCAGCAGCAGAACAATCAGAAGAAGAAAATGTATACAGATATGCTCAACACCGCTGGGTCGCCTTGTCCACTTGTGAGTTTCATTCCTGGTTAGGCACATCTTTTGAATTAATCTGGCAATCGGACAGATAATATGATCGTCTGGGGTTTTGTGTTTGCTGCTTTTGTGCCTCTTGTATTGTTTTGGATGTGAGTCTCATGTCATTTATCCGGAAGACAAGACCATGAGCCTGCGATGAATAGCTTTGGCAACGACCATCTTCGAGCAATATGGCGTTTGAGTCTCGGCTTGGGCGCTGTTCCTGCTGCATTGGTGTTCGTCTGGCGGCTCAGTATGGAGGAGCCGACAAGGTATAGGAAGGATTCAATGAAACGCACTAAGATTCCCTACAAATTGGTCTTCGAGCGGTATTGGGTTTCGCTCAGTGCAATCTCTGTGATCTGGTATGTTTGACCTATTGTGTTGAAGAGTAGGCTTGACAGGAAGGACGTTGTTAGGTTTCTGTACGACTTCATTGTGTGAGTAGCTCCCGCGAATCTTGATTATTATTATTTTAACTGAATTTTGGGCCCTTTAGCTATCCGGTACGCTTTGAACATGTGCTCATGAAAGTCCTTCTGATAAACCGAACTTTCAGTTTGACATTTATTCTACAACCATCCTCAACAAGTGCGTTCAGTCTCTGGTGAACTCTTTATTTTACTCAGTCTTGCGACAGTATCACCGGTGGTGATGATTCCTTGGCAGTAATTTTCGGATGGAACGTGGTTATCAAGTTCGTCTACTCTTCTTAACAAGTTGTTGCAAATAGTGACGAGAGCTTGCTAGTCTAATGAAGGTCCCAGGTGCACCAAGACCGCTCTCCAATGCCAGTATGGAATAACTTGTTGACGAACAATTCCTTCAGGAGCGATTGGTGGCGCCTTCCTTCTAGATTTCTTGGATCCGAAATGGACGCTCGTATGACTCGTGGATTTGTTCCGGGAGAATCATTGCTGAAACTAGCTGGCCGCAGATCGGTGCCCTTATCATTCAATCAGTCGTTGGATTTCTAATGAGCGGGCTTTACAAGCCGTACGTAGCCTGAGCATTTCCTCTGCTACCTTACTCATATACTTGCTAGCATGACGGTTCATATAGCAGTATTTGCGGTGATTACCCTTAATTTAATTCGAGCTACTATAGTGGCTAACTGGTATCTCAAGGTTGTGTATGGGATTTTCCAGTCACTCGGAGGTGTCGGTGAGCCGTGAATCCTTTCACGGCGGCACGGAATTTAAAGCCTTTCACAGGACCTGGAAACTGCACAATACTACTTGCAGCTAAACAGAGTTCCACCGCTGTTAGAGGGCAATACTACGGCGTAGCTGCCGCCGTCGGGAAACTCGGTGCCTTCGTTGGAACTTGGGGTATGTTTTTGAAAATGGGTTACAAGTGTCACTAACCGAACATGACAATCTTAATCTAGCTTTTCCACCAATGATCGACGGTAGGAGATAAATACTGAAATAACGTTTCCCATTTTTTATCACCACATTCTCGCAGCTTTCGGGGGTCCACAGTCGACGCGAGGGAACACTGGGCCGTTTTGGGTCGCAAGCGGTATGTGAAACAACCAGCTCCTTCTATCTGAGTGACTTACTGTTCTAACAGGTCTCTCCTTACTGAGTGCGATAATTGCAGTTCTTTGGGTTAAACCAATGACGCATGATGGATTAATTGAGGAGGATCGAGCGGTGAGTTACCCTTTCGGGCCGTCGTGCAGTTATCTTGATCTTAGACGCCTAGTTCCGTGAATATTTGGAAGCGCATGGCTACGACACCTCCATGATGGGTCTAGGAGACTCGGAGAATAGTACCACGGTAGAAATGGTTGTGGAATCTGACGAGAAAGCTGAGGTCTCCAGCAAGAACGTTGAAAGTGTATGATTTTTCTGATACTTAAACATGCCATTTGAGTGTGCTGGCTTGACGCTAGTTTTAAGCTTACCCTGTGAATTGTCATCCGATAAGACCTAAGATTGGGCGCCTGAGTGGTCCGCACCGGGAGCATTTTGTGGTTATCAGTTTGGCAAGGCCGTCAGAACCGCACCGCGACACACAAGAGTCGATGATCAAACTTTATTATTTACGGCTTTCCGATTCACCACCGACATCGTTCACGAACGTGTGCGGTTCTGCGTGTTACTCCTGTGTTATCTTTAGACACTTCCGAACACTTGCATTTCGGATAACATTTCATGATAGATGTGGGAATCAATTTTCAAGATGTGTCGTGTGCATGTCCAGGACACTGCCAGACTGGATTGATCCCAGATTTGAACCGTCATAAATGCGATTTTGGTCTTTTCTCTTCACTCTGCACAATGACACACACCCTGAAGGAGCGCCTGCGAGGGGTCTCCCTGATTTTTGCCTGTGGAACGGCGCTTTTTGCCGATGGTGGGTGTTAACTGGGCCGCCTTTGGATGCTCTCCTTCATGAGGCTCTTTTTAGGATACTCCAATGGTGTCATTTCTAGCGGTAAGTCCCTCCTCAGCCGGTCCAAAGACCAAATACTGACTTGTATTCGAGTAAACACCCGTCAGTCAATTTCCTGCCCCTATATTCAGCCATCCATATCTTGAACCGACCCCATGGACGACCGCTGCCACTTTAAGTCCTCACGCGTATTTACGGTCAAGACAAGATTGAAGCACACGATTATGGTACCGTCGTTCGCAGTGTCACATTTGCAGGCACAGTTGTTGGCATGATACTATTCGGTATGCAATATCCGAAATCTATGGCACCAGAATGCTCATACGAGTCAGGTTGGCTTTCTGATAAGATGGGTCGCAAGTTCGGAATGGTAAACGCAAAAGATTTCACCTCGGTCTTTCACTCACATAATGATATGCCAAGATGACCGCAACTGGGATAGTCATTCTGTTTTCCGGTCTATCTGCGGCCTCAAATGGGGCGCATGGCAGCTTGGGTGGGATGTTGTCCATGTTGAGTGCTATGAGGTGTGTACATCTCTCGTCGGTTCCCTCTCATTCATCTTTGGCTAGATTTTTCCTCGGTATTGGAATTGGCGCCGAATATCCGTGTGGTTCTGTATCTGCGGCTGAGCAATCTGAAGAACCTGGTATCAGCAAGTACGCCCAACATCGCTGGCTTGCACTCGCCACCGATTCAATGATCGACTTTGGATTTGTCGTTGCGGCTTTCGTGCCCCTGGTGCTTGTTTGGATGTAAGGTATTTCTTTCATCCTTCCTGCCAAGGTTGACCGGTATCGGTGTCAACAAGCTTCGGAGAAGATCACCTGAGAGCCGTTTGGCGTCTCTCACTTGGCTTAGGGATGGTTCCAGCTCTTTTTGTCTTCCTTTGGCGACTTAACATGGACGAGCCGGAGCGCTTTAAAATGGATTCAATGAAGCGAGCGAAGATACCATATAGACTGGTGTTCAAACGATATTGGAAATCATTGGCTGCAATTTCGTTCATCTGGTAAGCGTTGGACTGCTAGAGCCTCCAAGGAGATTGATCAATACTACCCCAGGTTTTTGTACGACTTCATTGTGTAAGTTTGTGTCAACGTCCTCTCGGCATTGCTGACTAATGTCGGTTTCTTTCCTAGGTACCCAGTGAGTATCATAGCTTCAGTGTTCACTTTCAGCTGATTTTGTGATCACAATGCGTTCAGTTCGGAATTTACTCAACCACTATCCTTGACAAGTACGCTACTGCGAATATGTCCGACTAACTATCGCCCATTGAGGACACCTTTGGACAGCGTCACTGGTGGCACAGATTCACTCGTAGTGATATTTGGTTGGAACGTGGTCATTAAGTACGTCACGGTATATGTCATATTATATGCATACTGCTCAAATGCTCACTTTTGCAGCCTTTTCAATATGCCAGGTGATTCCGAATTCTTCAGACAAAGGAATTGATTGTACTGACTGGCCTAGGAACGGTTGGAGGTGCATTCGTCCTAGATTACCTCGGCCCCAAACTGACCTTGGTAACAAAATCACTTACTACCACGTAAAGATTAGAGCTGAAGGCCAGCTGATAGATCATTGGGCTGGTGCTCCAATCACTCGTTGGTTTCATCATGAGTGGGCTGTATGTAAGGTAAGCTTTCACGCTCTACTATGACGTTTTATCTCATTGACAGCCCTTGATTTACTAGGTTGACGGAGCACATTGCAGCTTTCGCGGTAGATTGATCTAACCATTTCATTCAGCAGACGCGCATCTAATCGCTTTGATAAGGTTGTGTATGGTATTTTCCTCTCCCTCGGCGAGCTCGGCCCTGGCAACTGTACCATTGTCTTGGCTTCTAAGACCAGCGCCACCGCTGTGCGAGGACAATTCTATGGAGTCGCCGCTGCGGTTGGCAAACTTGGGGCCTTCGTTGGCACCTGGGTATTTCCTCCAATCATCGAGGGTACGAGTTCAACTCTCTATGGTTGTAATAATTCCCAAGTGCTCAATGGTACCTAATAGCGTTTGGTGGCTCAAAGACCGTCCGGGGAAATACGGGTCCATTCTGGATCGGAAGCGGTGAAGTTGATTTATCTTCGTCTCAATTCAACCATTAACATTTCTCTTCCAGCTCTAGCGCTCCTGAATGCTTTCGTGACATTGTTCTTTGTGAAACCTTTGTCGCACGATGGTCTTATTGAAGAAGACATGGCGGTGAGTTGTTTTCTTGTTGCTCGTCCTGGTCGCCCCTACTTTGTAGTTCAGTTTCGAAAGTACTTGGAAGCCAACGGTTACGATACGGCGATGATGGGGCTAGGTTCGCTAAATGACTCGAGCTCGCAGTTAGCCGCCAATGCACATATAGAAATGGAGGTAAGGACATCAGGGGAGAGCGAGAAGGAGAAGGTCGGATGTCAATAAATGTGTTTTATTTCCATAGTATTGTACAAGATATGGGATCAGTTCTGAATGATCCGGATGATTCATGCAAAGGAGAGCGGTGCCAACCTAAGGTGAAGCAGTTCATGAAGAACATCCGTGGAGATAAACCTTCTCGTTCTAGTCCGTCGATGCCAGATGCACGATGTCCGACTGCCGACGATCAGGTGATACTCGAGTTTGATTGCGATTGCAGCCTCAAACTACGGCCAGGATCCGGCGCATCTTCCTGAGTGTACATTCCTTAGGTAGGACAGCCCGCTAGAAGATGTCGTGTGACAGGGTCGATCAAAACGTGCGTGCATCGAAGCCAGTTTGTATCTTAGGCAGATCCCACAACTAGGTGGGAGTCGGAGGCCGGTTTCGTTCCCATGTTCCATGAAGCGTGCGACTGCGTTCGTTCCTGTTTGGGAAGACATATTCCTCAGTCGATTGCTCGCATGCGACAGAACGCGTCTTGCTAGGGAAAGTCATAAGCCTCTGACACTTCATCATCGTAAGCATAGCGTGCTATTGTCAATGAGATACCACGACCGGGCACGTAGGTTTTAGCAAGGTCGACGAGCGTGATAAGCGTGGGCAAGCGTGGGCAAACGTGAATAAGCGTGAACTAGCGTGATCCAGCGTGATCCAAGTGTGATCACTTGTTGTTGGCGTGAAGCGCATTCGCAAGCGTGGTCCAGCGTGAAACAGGCATGAATGAGTGTGAACAGGCGTGAACCTCAACTCGAGCTAGCGTGGATCTTAGCGTGAATAAGCGTGACTCTAAGCGTGAGCCAGTGCCTATCCAAGCGTGAACACAAAAGCATCAAGTGTGAGTCGACAAAGGCTCATGCATGAATTACAAACACATGCTATTATCTGGACCTCAGTTTTGGATGGATCAGAAGTCACACCAATTTTTCTCTAAGCGTGAGCCAGTGCCTATCCAAGCGTGAACACAAAAGCATCAAGCGTGAGTCGACAAAGGCTCATGCATGAATTACAAACACATGCCATATCTGGACCTCAGTTTTGGATGGATCAGAAGTTGCACCGATTTCGCACACTAACCATTGAGCTATAAGACAATGAAATACAATGTTGCATTGTGTATGTTACTACATGATGTATAGACACAACAGTGCACATAAAAAAGTCCATGAAATTGAGAAAAACCTATTGAACGAGTCAAAGCAGGCCAATGTCATGATCAAGTGAGAAATCAAGCATGAGTCTAAGTGTGATCAGGCATGGGCCTAGTGTGAATTCAATGGACCTGGTATGAGTCCAAGTGTGATTGAGCATGAATTGAAGTGCTATCAAGCATGAGTTGAATTGGGAAAGTGTGAACAGGAATGGGGTCAGGCATGAGTTGCTGGCACAAGTGTGGACTCTTCATGCCTCAACTTTCCTACAGCATGATTTATGCTCCAACCATGAAGTAGCATGAACAAGCATGGAAGTGTGAGCCTGGTGAGAGCTCGAAGAGCGATGGCCAGAAGCAAGCATGAAGTTGAATATTATATCTTATTGCTCAGAAGAAGATCTTCCTAATCTGAGCATTTAACCACTCCTTCTTGGCTGATTTCTTTGATGTGTATTCTCTGATTTAAATGAAATATGTGGTCCTCCTGAACATAAATAATTGCTGAATGCTAAGATGCTCAATCATGAACTATTTCTTGATTAGATTTTATCTGATAAATCATCATTCAGGAACACAAGTGTGAAAGACCCTTCATGCTTGTCATGCTTCATGCTCAGCAACTTCACTAAAACTACATTGTCCTACTATGACCTTAACAGCAGGAAAAATAAAGGGCCACAATTCCAACAGGTGGATGCAAGTGAGTGAAGGCAACAACTTGAAGGATCAAAAGAGTTGGCACTCATCTGACATATCACATACAACAGATGAAGATAATTGCATTCTTTACAAAAAGTCACCTACACCTCCCTCAGCCTTGCTTAGGATGTGAGTAATGCTAGCAGCCATATCCCTTCATAACAATGGGTGTCTCATAAACACTGAGATTACAATCAGTCTGATTCTTGTTTACTGGACAAAAAATGACCTACAAGATCTTTTTAGCATGTTGACATTGTAGCTGTGAGTCCACTGTCCTTGCACCTACCATTGTTTGAAGGGTCTGTCAATTAGCACACTTTGTTCAAAGATGTGTCTCCTTGCATCCACTGGCACCTTTTTGTGAATTTCTGCAAGATGGATCTACATCAACTCTGAATGGACTCTGGCATCCTAAGATTTGGTATTTGTCTGTCATCACAAAAATATATGCCATCTCAAGTGTCCTGAATTGGCTGCTGGAAGTCCATGCTGGCAGTAAGTATGCTTGTTATTTGGAGATTTATAGGAATATTAATTCTAGTCAGTAAACACTCATCTGTCCCCCCAGATAGTTTTAGGCTAGTTTGGCCATAACCTGTTACTAATGCTTTGATCCTCACAAAAATGTCACCTCTCACATTCCAAAGAGTTGGTTACTCAGCTCTATATGTGTACTGTTTTGTGTTCTCTCTTTTTCTATCCTTTCAAGTCTGGAAACTGTCTAGAAATAAAGTTGATTAAGACATGTCAGCTACCCAGAGATTCTTCTACTAGTGTCACAAGTATTGTGGTAATAGCTTGTCACAGATCTCCTGAACCAGATTTGTTGGTGCTCAAAGAATGTTTTTGGATAAAGCTGTGAGTTCTTTGGGCTTTTAATGCTTCAAGCTGTATACATAGACTGTCAAAGATCAACACCTCAGCTCTTACTAGCTGAGATATATAGTTTGGATGTAGAACTAACTTCAGCTTACCTGTAGAAAAGAACAGTGAGCAAAGCTTGACTAGTTATACTTCTAGACTCTATAGATGGATGATGATCCAAGCACTCACCTTTATCAGGATTTCAACATCAGAATCAACAAAAGAATCAGTAACTAGCTATTTCATAAATCTAACACCACTCATGTAGCCAACTGTTCAACATGCTCTTCTTTCAAAGCAGTTCAGCTGCATTCATGTGCAGGTTACAGTACCAGAGGAAATACTCCTTCAAAGACAGATAGTAACATCCTTCCTTTCCAATGTACCACCATCATCATTTTTTTCAAGTGATATTTCTGTATACTGAACACACTATAATATTCAAAGTTATGGGTGATAGTAGTAGAGATGTCAAAGCTACTGGTAGAAGTTCTCCTTATGCTTTTGGTTTGAAGCTCAAGAGTATCATTACATGTGCTAGATGTATAGCAACTGCTGTTGACATTCAAGCTACTAAAGAGTTGTTAGTTCAAGCTATTGCAGCTAATAATGATATTGAATCCTCTGATAAAGAAGACAAAGAAGATGATTCTCCCTCTCCCTCTGTACAGGGATGTTCCCATCAATGTGTTCATATATCCTCTAGAGCTAGATCAACCATCAGCTACTGTGAACATGATGACAGGTCTAAATTACCTGTTATCTCTAAATATTCAACTTTTGTATCTCCAAGGACCAAAACCCCTTCTCCTAATCAACTTACTTTACTTGCTGGTGTGACCACTCCTACCAACACCAAGTCTCCTTATGCAAACAGTGCTCAACTTACTTCTGTATCTATTTATAGTATTATATGCAAAGCAAATGTTAATGTTCTATTGCCTCATCCTATTTCTACTGCTCATTGTGAGCATACTACTGACTTTGAAACTTAACCACTTGACCAGTGGCAACATTTCAAAAACATTGCTAAAGACCCTTGACAAGAATGTGTTATTGCTACTATATTCTGAGCTATCCATAATGAGGGTGGATTCTCTCCTTTCCTTCAAGACACTCCATCCATGATTTTGCCCCCACAGAATCTAGCTTTAACAAATGAGCCAATTCTACTGATTGGAACAGCAAATCTATATTTCTTACCCTCAACTCTGCTAGAGACATGCCTCCTCTTTCTGTTTCCAAACTTGACCTGAAAACTTCTGAGCTTGCTGATGTTAATGCTTTACAAGCTGTTACATATACTGTGGCTGTACAAGTGCAGCCACAGCCATGAATTGATAATGACAATGCTATGAAAGGCATTAATATCCAGAGGTCTACTGCTACTGAAAGCAGTAGTAGTCCTTCTGATGTTTATCAACCCACAGTTGATGATTTCAACAATGATGCAGCAATGTGTATTCAAAAATATGCTAATTAGTTCCATAATTTTCTTATTAATAAGAGCATTTTCACTCCTAATCCTATAGTTGCTGATGAGTTTGCTTATTTGCTGACTGCAATTTATGATGGCAGATGGGGCCATACTACTATTGAAGATACAGAAATTGTTGAAGGATATGTGTTATGATCAGTGGAACTTCATTCCCATATATGGACGGTGACATCATCTTTGATCCAGACTCCTTTATTTATCCTTCTGACGATTCTACATTCGACCCTTACTTCCCAACATGATCCGAGTTCTATATTTGACAGACTATTTCCAGATATGTAGTATGTTGCCACATTTCCTTGTCTCCCCACTGTAGTGCTCGCCAGTATCCCTAGCACTCTCCTCTGCCTTGGACTTTAGTGTAATCCTATCTTCACCCTAGACCCAGTAACCGTCTATAGTTGGTAGTATTACCTTAGTATATAAAGCCGATGTAGTAGTAGGTATAACTCCCAAGTTATATACTAGTTTATATTGTGCATAAACCTCTTGTGTGATAACTAGTTGAGCTCTTATCAGTCGCTCTCTTAAACTCTGCTTGTGTTTGCTCGTGTATAAGTGTTATACGGTGCACATTAACCTTTGCATGTTACACCCTGCTCTAGGCTAGACCTTTGTCACTAGAGTGTGTGGTAAGGCCCGCTGATTCTTCCAGATAGGCCGGGTAGCAATAACAATATGCCCCTGAAGGGGACAAAAACTTCACAATTCTCAAACTTATTGAAAAACCTTTCTTCTCAGAAGTTCATTGATACAACCTGAAATCTCTCAAAGAGAAGGCTCATGAAATCATTCCCTCCTCTCAACCTCATGAAAACTATGATGTCAATATAGAGACTGATGCTCCTGATGTTGCTTATATCACTACTGAAGGCACTAAACTATTGGTATCTTGCAAGATTCCTAGGATGTCACCCAAGCCTCCTATCAAATTAACTTTTTCTCCAACCCCAATTCTAGTGAGCAGTTCTAAAGCTCTTCTCCCTAAATTCTCTTCTCTCTCTAAGAAGTTATTTGCAGATGCAATGCATTCTAAAGTGCCTTCTCCTTCTACTGAAGCTACTAAACAGGCCATTGGTCTTGTTGAGCTAACCAAGCTCTATAGTGATAAACTCCTGGCTGATCAGATTGTTGCCATGCACCAAGCTGCCACTGGAAATGCCAGTGGTGGAAAATCTAATAATTTACAGACAAAGAAAAAATTCATTGTCAAATTGACCACATATGGGCCTTCAAGAAAATAGGTCCTTATTCCATACTCTAAAATGGTTACCAAGATAGATTCTAGCTGTACTCATAATGTTCTCAAGGCTGTTAACCATTATCTTGTTCAAGAATAATCTAAACTTCATGTTTCTTCCATTATTGAAGGATGTTCTAGGCCTTCACTCAGGCTTTTCTTTAACACTAATCTTGTTCTCACTCAGGCAGAAATCAATGTCATTCACAAGTGGGTTGCTAAAACCCTTAAGGCTGAGATAAATGAAATGTCTGCTCCCCAGGCACTGATGTCAAAGTCTTATTTGAAAATTGTTAGTATTTCTTATTATGTTCTGCCTGAGTAGCATGAGGATGGTTCAAATCAGCTCACAGCTGAAGACATTCTCTATATTATTCATCATTATTCTCTTTTTGACAATATTTCACTTGCTTCCTCACTTTGTATTATGAGGGCATCTGCTCACTTTGATATGGTTGTTATCTGGTTTGATATCTGGGATTTGCAAAAAGACATTCAGGCACACACCCTTATTAACAAGATGTTCAATTTTGAAAATAATGTTGCTACCATCATTATATGTAACATACACCCTGGAGTCTCTTAATGTCAAAACTGTTGGCATTGAGGACATATTGCAGCTAAATGTCAATCTCAAGGATGGTGCTGCACTAAATGCAATGGGCCTCACAAGACAGAAAACTATTGTGTTGCATCTTGGTGTTGCCAGACTAATAAAAAGGCCAAACCATCTTGTCTTGCTATCCCTCAAGACAAGCCATGTACTCATGAGTTCAAGTGCATCAACTATAAAGGCAACCACTTGGCTAACAATAAACAATGCCCATACTGGCATAATCATTTCAATAAGACTTGGTACTTAAACAAAGCCAAAGAGACAAAAGCTTAAAAGGCTCAATGAATTGCTGTCACCATTGAACAACATAATAATTCTGCACCTGCTCTTTCTCTATGAGGCTGATAAGGGCCTGCTTCTTCTTCATGAAGAGTATACTCATTGATTGCTTGAACATTCTTTCCTTCAATGTCAATCATAATTATATGATTATGAAAACATGTCTAAAAATTTATGCTAATACTATAGATATTCTCTTTTTTCAAGAACCTGCCTGAAACATTGTCAGACAGACTGTGTCTTCTGAATAAGTTTTGGGCAAAAATGTTGTTAGTGCTCCTCTACATCCTGACTGGATATATATTGTACTTACTTCCCTTTTCCTTTTCTTTTGTTCTCATGTTATGACCTATGCCCATTAGTGACTTTTATATTTCTGACTCTCTCTCAATACTACATTTACAGACCTTGATAACAATATCATAGTTCTGACTTTATCCTATCAACAGCATATTCATTATCTTATGAATATGTATTCTGATGACAAACATTATGCACTTGATCATCTTCTTCAATGTGCTATCACTCTTCCTTAATTTCTATATATTGGCAATGATTTCAATCTTTGCTTGACTTCATGGGACCTATAATACAAACATAACAACAAATATGTGGACTAACTTCTCAACCTCATGATGGACTTTGGCCTAGATTGATCATGTCCTTTCATTGATGTACTCACTCACTTCTTCTTCAATTGCTTCAAATCTGACACAGTGATTAACCTTATATTTTTGTCCAATAACATCAACATAGAAGGATATCACATCCTTCTCAATCAACAAATAACATCAGACCATGTGCTATTAATGGTCTCCATTCCCATATCTCTTGTTTAAGTTCCAATTCAAAGGAAGAGTATTAAACATAATTCTGAAGAAGAAAAGAATTTTCTTAATGAGTTGGCTGTAGGGCTTTTGGTGCTCCAGTCAGCTGATCTTTCAACTGAGACAGCTGTTCAATGCCTCTTAGTATAGATCACTAATCTCATCAGTTTGTTGTGGAACAAACATGTGACTATAAGTTTTATATCAACATTATCTAATATGCCCACATAACTAAGCTAATTAGCCTATGATGTAAGCCCCACATCAGAAGCTAACTAGCCCTGTTTTCCTTCCTTTCTATACAGGACTGCTAAAGGGCTATTAACTTTCACTCTTTGTCACAAAAATGGCAAATCCCTCTGGTAAATTTCTAGTATAGCCATCAATAGCTTTTGGCATTGTTGTTCCTGTAGGAGACAACATTGGCAACTCCCCTCCTCCCTTCCATACATCATTTCTTCTGTTCTATGTCACCCCTGGTAGTTCTGTGACCTCTGCCTGCTGTCTTCTGCCTTCTCTCACCATGGCCTGTGCACCACTGTTCTAAAATAACTCCTTGGGTACTTCTGTAGAATCTTCCAGTCCACTCTCCTTAGGTACAGATCCCTTTCCCACTATTCACATCAGTTTCCAGCCAATCACATTGCAGCTTTCCTCTTGTCATTATTGTCATCAACAATGTCTACATTACTGGCCTCAAAAATTCACTAAAAATTGCAGAAAAGATATAAAGTATCATGTTCAATGTATATCATAGCTATCAATACATTACTGCTTCTATTGCATCAAATACTTCTGCAAAGGCCTGATCATTATCACTGATCTCCTCCTCCTCCTCCTGATTAGCCTTTACTATATCTGCTATGGGAACATATACCTGATCAGAATCTTGAAGAGGGATGTGATTATACTGAATTAATGACATAAACTGCCACAGCTCAGGAGAAAGAGCAGTCCCAGGAATTAGGCACTTTTTGTTGAAGGATGGGTTTGAGAGAGTTTCTTAAAATAACACATGTAAATTTTAGCAAAATACACACATTCAAGGTGATAGAGATAGATCTGATAAGTGAGGTTGGGATTGATAGGTGTGAGTTCATGTTCCTGATGTGACAAAAAGTGTGCCTCATCACAAAGATGGGTGATCACTCATTGAATCTCAATATCCAAGCAAGTGATTTCCTCATGAGCATGAAGAATCTTGAAGTATTTGTCCATTAGATACCAGCTCTTTGATGTTGACCATGAGTGAGCATGAATATCTTGTCAAGAGTCACAGAGGATGTTGAATTCAGAGAGGAAGGTATAATCCATGACTTTGTCATAGAAGAGGGTGGGACAAGGCAGTTTCATGGCTTGAGCAGCTGTATTATAGTAATACTACATTTACAGACCTTGATAACAATATCATAGTTCTGACTTTATCCTATCAACAGCATATTCATTATCTTATGAATATGTATTCTGATGACAAACATTATGCACTTGATCATCTTCTTCAATGTGCTATCACTCTTCCTTAATTTCTATATATTGGCAATGATTTCAATCTTTGCTTGACTTCATGGGACCTATAATACAAACATAACAACAAATATGTGGACTAACTTCTCAACCTCATGATGGACTTTGGCCTAGATTGATCATGTCCTTTCATTGATGTACTCACTCACTTCTTCTTCAATTGCTTCAAATCTGACACAGTGATTAACCTTATATTTTTGTCCAATAACATCAACATAGAAGGATATCACATCCTTCTCAATCAACAAATAACATCAGACCATGTGCTATTAATGGTCTCCATTCCCATATCTCTTGTTTAAGTTCCAATTCAAAGGAAGAGTATTAAACATAATTCTGAAGAAGAAAAGAATTTTCTTAATGAGTTGGCTGTAGGGCTTTTGGTGCTCCAGTCAGCTGATCTTTCAACTGAGACAGCTGTTCAATGCCTCTTAGTATAGATCACTAATCTCATCAGTTTGTTGTGGAACAAACATGTGACTATAAGTTTTATATCAACATTATCTAATATGCCCACATAACTAAGCTAATTAGCCTATGATGTAAGCCCCACATCAGAAGCTAACTAGCCCTGTTTTCCTTCCTTTCTATACAGGACTGCTAAAGGGCTATTAACTTTCACTCTTTGTCACAAAAATGGCAAATCCCTCTGGTAAATTTCTAGTATAGCCATCAATAGCTTTTGGCATTGTTGTTCCTGTAGGAGACAACATTGGCAACTCCCCTCCTCCCTTCCATACATCATTTCTTCTGTTCTATGTCACCCCTGGTAGTTCTGTGACCTCTGCCTGCTGTCTTCTGCCTTCTCTCACCATGGCCTGTGCACCACTGTTCTAAAATAACTCCTTGGGTACTTCTGTAGAATCTTCCAGTCCACTCTCCTTAGGTACAGATCCCTTTCCCACTATTCACATCAGTTTCCAGCCAATCACATTGCAGCTTTCCTCTTGTCATTATTGTCATCAACAATGTCTACATTACTGGCCTCAAAAATTCACTAAAAATTGCAGAAAAGATATAAAGTATCATGTTCAATGTATATCATAGCTATCAATACATTACTGCTTCTATTGCATCAAATACTTCTGCAAAGGCCTGATCATTATCACTGATCTCCTCCTCCTCCTCCTGATTAGCCTTTACTATATCTGCTATGGGAACATATACCTGATCAGAATCTTGAAGAGGGATGTGATTATACTGAATTAATGACATAAACTGCCACAGCTCAGGAGAAAGAGCAGTCCCAGGAATTAGGCACTTTTTGTTGAAGGATGGGTTTGAGAGAGTTTCTTAAAATAACACATGTAAATTTTAGCAAAATACACACATTCAAGGTGATAGAGATAGATCTGATAAGTGAGGTTGGGATTGATAGGTGTGAGTTCATGTTCCTGATGTGACAAAAAGTGTGCCTCATCACAAAGATGGGTGATCACTCATTGAATCTCAATATCCAAGCAAGTGATTTCCTCATGAGCATGAAGAATCTTGAAGTATTTGTCCATTAGATACCAGCTCTTTGATGTTGACCATGAGTGAGCATGAATATCTTGTCAAGAGTCACAGAGGATGTTGAATTCAGAGAGGAAGGTATAATCCATGACTTTGTCATAGAAGAGGGTGGGACAAGGCAGTTTCATGGCTTGAGCAGCTGTATTATAGCAGTTGACAGCTGTCTTGATGGTCTGTGAATGGGACTGGAGGGCCTTTGTAATATGCTTGTGGAGTTTATAACCTACAAGGACATCAGTGACCATTTATTGCAGAGATAAGATACTTACTAGTTTGTGACATGTTCATTTTTGTTAACTCAAAAATGCATGAAACAATAAGGCCCTCAAGTTTGTCAAGAGCATGCTGGTACCTCCACTTGCTGACAAGCAGCTGAGCATATTGATACTCTTCCATATCAGAAGTCCATATCAAACATTATGCACTTGATCATCTTCTTCAATGTGCTATCACTCTTCCTTAATTTCTATATATTGGCAATGATTTCAATCTTTGCTTGACTTCATGGGACCTATAATACAAACATAACAACAAATATGTGGACTAACTTCTCAACCTCATGATGGACTTTGGCCTAGATTGATCATGTCCTTTCATTGATGTACTCACTCACTTCTTCTTCAATTGCTTCAAATCTGACACAGTGATTAACCTTATATTTTTGTCCAATAACATCAACATAGAAGGATATCACATCCTTCTCAATCAACAAATAACATCAGACCATGTGCTATTAATGGTCTCCATTCCCATATCTCTTGTTTAAGTTCCAATTCAAAGGAAGAGTATTAAACATAATTCTGAAGAAGAAAAGAATTTTCTTAATGAGTTGGCTGTAGGGCTTTTGGTGCTCCAGTCAGCTGATCTTTCAACTGAGACAGCTGTTCAATGCCTCTTAGTATAGATCACTAATCTCATCAGTTTGTTGTGGAACAAACATGTGACTATAAGTTTTATATCAACATTATCTAATATGCCCACATAACTAAGCTAATTAGCCTATGATGTAAGCCCCACATCAGAAGCTAACTAGCCCTGTTTTCCTTCCTTTCTATACAGGACTGCTAAAGGGCTATTAACTTTCACTCTTTGTCACAAAAATGGCAAATCCCTCTGGTAAATTTCTAGTATAGCCATCAATAGCTTTTGGCATTGTTGTTCCTGTAGGAGACAACATTGGCAACTCCCCTCCTCCCTTCCATACATCATTTCTTCTGTTCTATGT